>JAJOOF010002398.1:0-22765 GCA_029582545.1 Solanum lignicaule | reverse complement strand
ATAATTTATGTAATCTTAATTATAAAAAAAATTAAACAATTAAATAGATCTCTTTAATTAGTATATATTTAATATTTAATTTGAAAATTATAATTAGTTTAGAATTCAAAATACTATAACGGTTTAGGTTAAATTATTATTATTAGAATTTAAAAACTTCTAACGGTTTAGGTATTATTATTATTAGAATTTAAAAACTTCTAACGGTTTAGGTATTATTATTATTATATTTTTTTTTTATTATTATTATTATTGTTATTGTTATCATTATTAAAAATGTAATATATTTATATCATTAATTTTTACCAATTAGTTATTTCAAAAAATAGAAGTTCCACAAATATAATAAATAAATAATATGATACAGAGTAGTTTGTTAGAATTACCGTAGTAAATTTTTAATTTGAATTGATAATAAGATATTTCATTGTTATGTGCTCCTTAAATTTAGCACCATCATCTATATATCAGGTATATATTTTAATTTTAACTTCTACATTTTTTTAAATTCATTTAAAAAAATAAGGAAGAGCAATTAGTTTGTTAGAATTACCGTAGTAAATTTTTAATTTTAGTTGAAAATAAGATATTCCATTGTTATGTGCTCCTTAAATTTAGCACCATCATATATATATCAGGTATATATTTTAATTTTAACTTCTACATTTTTTTAAATTCATTTAAAAAAATAAGGAAGAGCAATTTATTTGGAACAAACACATTCAATTTTTTTAAACTTATTATTATTAAAAATGTAATGACTTTTTATTATATGCATCAGTACTTTGAATGTACTGAGCATGAAAAAAATGCATAAAATATAGACATAATATCATAAGGAGTTTAAAGCATGAAATGCATGACCAAGTAAAATATATTAAAGCTCAATAAGACAAATCATGAATCATCGGACAAGGCCAATGCTTATTTGAAAATCATGAGAAAAACTTAATTCATAATCATTGAGGAAATCATAAATCATTTGAAGTAAAATTATAGTTCTTTTGTGGGATATTTTACCATTAACTCAGATAAACTATGTGAGCTATAACATGGAATTCGATGTCTTTCCCATACCGAAAAGATATTGTCCTACTTTCCAAGGTAAGGACCATACATATAAACTTAGGTGAATCACTACAACAAATGTGATATTTAGCTACGAAATTATTAGGTACGACACATAATTCGTCACAAATTATTCATTTTTTTGACAAAATTTAAATTTCGTATTAAAATGTATGAACAACATACTTTTAATGACGAAACATAAAATTTTGTAGCAAAGTTTTGTCCACTAAAGTTTCCCACCAAAATATAATTTTGCGCCATTTTTTAAGTATCATTAGTGACAAATTTTAATTTATCACTGACACATTATTTTGTCACTAATAATGTATCGAAATTGTGACAAACTATTAGTTGTCTAAAACATAGTTAAAATTTTTGACACGAAAAGGTTTTGTCACAAAAATAGTTGTTGTATTGGTGACAAATTAGAGTTCGTCATTAAATATTGTAAGCTTTAGGCACAAAATTTTATATTTAAATGTAACCTTAGTTTTTGTCACTAATAATATAAGCACTTAGTGACGATAATTTTATTGTCTCGAATCAACGTGCGATGTAGTGACAACATAGTTTTGTCACTAAATATGTAATGTTTAAATAGCGACTATTTAAAATCTCTAACTAAATAATTTAACTATTTGTGACGAAAAAAATTTCATAGCTAAATATAAAAAAAAAATTGGCTACACTTGTTTATGATTACAAGTGACAAATGAAGTATAATAATTTTATAGCTAAATATAAAAAAAATTTCCTATTATTATACCCTCAATTTATTAACATTCAGTTAATGTCTTTGCAAAAAGTAGTGAGTAAATATGTTTAAGACACTATAAATTAATAGGAATAAAATGTTTAAGACTACCAATCATTATTTTCTAAATAGGTGTGTCAAGTAGAAATTTGACAAGTAAAAAGAAACAGATGGAGTATTTCCTAATAATTCTCTCTAAATTAGGAGTTATTTAAGAGATCTTGGCCTCACACCAAATTACTTTAATTAACACACTATTTAAAATTTACAATGTTGATAATATTTGTATGTATTTATTTTACCCTTAATGAGATGATTTACTACCTACCAATACATATATCAAACCTATTTTATATATAACTTATTTTAGATTAAAAGTTTTAAATTAATTTAACTAACACCACTTAAAATTTACAATGTTATAATATTTATAGGTAATTATATTATGTTTACTAAGATGATTTACTATTATTCATGCATACATACATACATACATATATATATATATATATATATAAAAAATTAATTAATTAATAAAAATCTAAAATTATATAATTAGAACTACTTAAAAGAATAATTTCATAAATAAACATTGGCCCATGCAAAGCACGGTGTTTTGCCACTAGTAGTAGTATATAAGACTCTATGAGCACACATGTCATGTTCGACATGTGTGCTTTGTGGAATTTCAATTAACTTGAAGGTCATTTTTGTCATTTAATTATGAAAGTATTAAAATGAATTTCTAATAATTTATATATTTCAAAATTACGTAAAAGGTATTATAAATCACAATAATTAACAATTTAAAATAATTTTAAAAACTATATAAAAAATTTATGGTCAAATAAAAATTGGATTTGGCTTTCCAAATTATATTCATGCCACATAAATTGGGACAGAGAGAGTAAATAAATTTTCAATAATTAAAAACACATTTCCAACAATTTATATATTTGCAAATATTGCTTAAAATACACTAAATTGTAATAATTAACAACTTATAATAATGTTTATTTTTTAAAAAAAACTTATGGTTTAAATGTTTATTAACTCTCAAAATTTTCTCAGTGTTACATAAATTCAAATAGAGAGAGTAACATTTATTGGATTCATGACATATAAAAAAATTTGATTAACCTTCCAAAATTCATTTTTGCCCCATAAATTGGAGTAGAGGGAGCAAAGGCATTTTGAATAACTTATATGTTTGTAAATAGCGTTAAAAGTACTACAAATTACAATAATTAACAATTTAAATTAGTTTTTAAAAATTACGGCCAAAGAAAATATTTAATTAACTCCATAATTCTATTTTTAACACATAGAATTTAGAGAGTCAATTAAATTTTAATATGATTTAAAAATATTTTAAGTTGTTAATTATTGCAATTTATTATAGTACTCTTTACGTAATTTTTAAATAATATATATTACCTTGTCCAAATGTATGTAGCACTCATGAAATTTGAAGAGTCAATCAATATTGTTAATTATTGAGATTTACAATATTTTTATGTAGTTTTCGAATTAAATAATACATGTTACTTCTTTTGTCCCATTTTATGTGACACCAATATATTAATTTCAAGAATCAATCTAATTTTTATATGTTTTTCAAAAAATATTTTAAGTTATCAATTATCATGATTTTAATATTTTTACGTAATTTTTAACAATAGATTAATTTCAAGATTCAATTAATTTTTTAATAATATTTTAAGTGGTCAATTATCATGATTTTTAATATATATTTTTTCTTTTATTAAATTCAACTTTAAAATGTTGATTGTACCTGTAATGAAATGATTTATAGTCACATAAACATCTATGATTTTATTTAGACCACAAATTTTAAAACTATATCTTTCTTTCTTATACATCGTACCAAATCAAGCAGCACACATAAATTTTAATGGAGGAACTAATACGTATATTTAAATAATAATTTTATAATTTTCAAGTTATATGATTATTGATATAGTATACGCACCAAACATGTGTCCCTTTACTAGTAAATAAAAATATAAATATACTAGTGAACTTAACCGCGCTTCGCGCAGTATGTCAGTAAAACTTAAAAATATTTTTTTATAAATTAAATTGAAACAAATGAGAGAATTTAATTTGCTTTGAACAACAATTTTTTTTACATATTAACAAATGATATCAAAGTATAAAATGAATTATCAAGTTGAGTTAATAACACCATTAAAAATAATCAGGAAATTTTTTTTGTCATTTTGATTTAGATTTGCCCAGTCAAAATAAAAATAAAAATAGGACAATGATCCTATTTTGTGATATTGACTATTCATTTTTTACTAAGGACATGTTATACATTTTAAATTTGATCAAGACTAATTTATTAAAAATGATGAGTTCAATGAAATAGTACACAAAATTAGATATAATATGAATTTCAATTCCTTAACATGTAATTAATTTAAAATTTTCAATTTAAAAATAAAATAGAAGATAAAATATATAGTTGAACACATTAATCTTCTTTATAATTTTGACATATGAATAATATTCTCTTAATTATCCTCAGACAGATATTGTTAAGCTTAATTTTAACTCTCAATTATATATAATCATAATTAGAACATTGGAGCGCCTAAATGACAGTGCTACCATATTTCATACTTCTATATGATTAAAAAAAGAATTTACTATAAAAAATACTTTTTCTTTAGCTAAACTTATAAATTTACAGAGATGAATGATACACGAAACAAATTAATATTAATAGTATCCCATTGGATTGGAATAATTTTTTATTGTATTTAAAAATCAATATATGATAATGAAAATGAAAATACAACTTTCCAACTTGAAGTTGTGTTTCAAGTTTGAAATTATTTTTTCATCCCACTTTTTACTTTTGCAGTTATATTTAATTAAGTAAATTCAAGTATGAACATTAATTCAAATATTATTTGCAATAAGTATAACAAAACACGTCTCAATCTTCCTAAAAAATCAAATAACATTATTTTTAAAAAAAATCTATGTCTGAACATTTACTTAATTAAAAGGTGAAAAAGTTATTTTAGGGATGTTGAAATTGTGAATGGACTTTGCTTATTCAAAATTACATCTTGAATAAAGAATTTTGTAAGAATAATATTTTATATCATCTTTACTCGTTATGTTCTTTCTTCCCCTTGTTTGCTATCACATCAATCGATTGGATTTCGTTTTAAACACTATGTAACCCATGAAAAATCACCATTACATGCAATTCAAAATCAATATTAAAAAAAAACAAAGAAAGTAAAGAAATAATTTTAAAAATAAAAAAGAAATATAAATATTGGGAAAGAATATGGCACCATAATAACCATTGAAAATTATAGAACTTCAATATAATTTTCAAATGTTGTTCGCCTATTTTCAACACAGGTTCTGGGCTTTTAAGTATAAGGGAGTGTTTAGATAGATTTTTTAAATTGATTTATAAATGAAAGGCAAAGTTGGAAACACTTAACTTTTGATTTTTAATTTATTTTTTAATATTTTTCAGTTAAGCCCATTTTTGTATTTCACAAACATTTTCAAAACTAAAAAAGAATTTAAAAGCTAAACATAACTTAAAATAAGTTAATTCAAATACCCACTCCAAACACACACTAAGTAACGTGACTTTTGAATTTTTGAATTAGTATTTCTTCCTTTAATGATGCAATTATGGAGAGAATGGTACATATGAGGAAAGAAACAATTATACCATTAAATTTTGAAAATGTGTCGTAGTTATAGCCTAAATACTGAAAAATGTAATGAAGTATTTTCTTTTATAACTAGGATTCAATAAACTTTTTAATTATAATGCAAGAAAAAACTTTAAAATTTGAGAAATTAGATATATATCTTGCTTGGTCTCTATATATTCGCCCTTTTAATTGAACAATATTAAATGTAAATAATTATTTTTTAAAAATTGATAGATTAACTTTATTTTTTGTACAATTAGTTTAAGAAGCGTATAAGAGAAATTATAAAAAAATATCAATGTTGGACTAAGAAGAATGTCACATCACTTTTTTTATTTCAGCTTTATTACTTTTATTATTATTATATTATTATTATTATTATTATTATTATTATTATTATAATATTTTTATTATTATTATATAATATGTAAGTATTGTTCAATTTTTTTTAAAAAGGAAAATCTAATTATGTTAAAAAGAATTGCAGTTCCTATTAAATTATAATCACTTATTTCTAGGAAAACATAAATAAAAGGAAAGAAAAAATAACAAAGAAAGGAAAAAAATTGATTTAAATAATTAATATAAATAACATTAATGATGAGATTAAGATAAGAAAGTAAAAGAAATTAATAGCTGATGGTGATATGAATCAAATATGGTCATTTTTTATATTTTATAAAATTTTAAGATAAAATTTTCAGTCAATTAAAATAAAAAATAATGTCAAAAATAAAATAAAAGTGAGGCATGATTATTTTTTGGAGAGTAGCTTCGTTTTTGAGGAATTATTATTAATAATATTATTCAAAAAATTAAAATAAAAAAGAGGCAAATCAAATTTTGTAAAATTTGTATTTCAATTCTTATTATAAGTGATAGTAACTTATTTCTAGGATAAATAAATAATAAACAAAAACAAAGAAAGGAAAAAAAAAGTGATTTAAGGAAATAATATCAATAACATTAATGATGAGATTAAGGAAAAGAAGTAAAAGAAATTAAAAGAAGTAATGACGGTAGAAATTAAAATATGATCATTTTTTATATTTTATAAAATTTTAAGAAAATTTTTTAGTTTATTAAAATCAGAAATAATGTCAAAAATAAAATAAAAGTGAGGCATAATTTTTTTTTTTTTGAAGAGTAGATTCGTTTTTGAGGAATTATTATTATTATTATTATTAATATTAATATTATTCAAAAAATTAAAATAAAAAAGAGGCAAATAAAATTCTGTAAAAATTGTATTTCAATTCTTGTTAAGTGATAATAACTATTTCTAGGATAAATAAAAATAAATAATAAACAAAAAAAAAGAAAGGAAAAAAGTGATTAAGGAAATAATATCAATAACATTAATGATGAGATTAAGGAAATGATGTAAAAGAAATTAAAAGTAGTAACGATGGTAGGAATTAAATATGATCATTTTTTATATTTTATAAAATTTTAAGATAAAATTTCCAGTCTATTAAAATCAGAAATAATGTCAAAAATAAAATAAAAGTGAGGCATAATTTTTTTTGAAGAGTAGCTTCGTTTTTTAGGAATTATTTTTATTATTATTAATATTATTCAAAAAATTAAAATAAAAAGAGGAAAATTAAATTCTGTAAAATTTGTATTTCAATTCTTATTAAGTGATAATAACTTATTTCTAGGATAAATAAATAATAAACAAAAACAAAGAAAGGAAAAAAAGTGATTTAAGGAAATAATATCAATAACATTAATGATGAGATTAAGGAAATGAAGTAAAAGAAATTAAAACTAGTAATGATGGTAGGAATTAAATATGATCATTTAATTTAAATATTTTATAAATTTTAAGGTAAATTTTCAGTCTTTTAAAATTAGAAAAAATATCAAAATTTAAAATAAATATCGAGACATATTTTTTTTTTGGAAGAATAACTTCATTTTTGAGCAATTATTTTAATAAAAATATAAAAAAGTATGTCAAAATAATTGATAAAAATTAATAAATATTAATATTAGACTAAGATAAGTGTCACATCACATTTTTTATTTCAACTTATTATTACATATAAATATAAATCGTTAACAGAAGAAATGATTAAAAAGTGATAAATCAAATTCAGTAAATATATATGTACAATTCATATAAACCTATTTTGAGTTTTTTGTAATTAATTCCCTCCCCCCCCCCCCCCCCCCCCACACACACACGCACACAAAAAAAATCTGAATAATGATGGAGGGCTCATACGGTGCAAGCTTTTGTAGAGAGTTGCTTGATAGGACTATCCTTTTGCACGAATTTTTAATCTACTCAGTTGATTTGAAAAAAAAATATTTAAAAAATGTCATAGCGGAAGATAGATACAAATACATTATTAAATAATATAAAATTATAATTTGAAGGAAAAGTAAATAACACAAGAATTATTGAAAAATAAAAAAAAATAATTTAAGAAAATAATATTTATAACATTAATATGAGAAAGGGAAGAAAGTAAAAGACATTAATAGAATTTATGATGAAATGAACTAAATATAATCATCTTTTCTTTTAAAATTAGAAAAAAATGCCAAAACAAAACTATAATTAAAATTAAATAAGAAAAAATAAAATAAACATTAATCAAGGCACGTAAAAAATTAAGACAAAATAAAAAAAGAAAGGAATTATATAAGCACTAATTTTATCATTTTTAAAAAACTTACAAAATAGATTTTTTTAGTTATTCTCCTCCAATTTGATATGAATTCCATAAATAGATTGATTTTTCTCCAAATATTTTTTTTCTTACCCTTGAAGCACTAATCACTCTTCCTATTAATTTTCAACCAAATTAAAAAAAATTCTCTCAATATATATCTCCTTATGGGAGGTATGAACATTCTTTCAAAAAGACTTTCATTTTAAAGAAAAGCTTTTGTTACATAACATTTCTCCTTCCAATATCTTCACAAAAATCATGAAATACTTTCTCTTTCTATTTTCTTAAAAAATTACGTGGCCTAGAAATTTGTTGGACATTTCAACGTTGGAATTTGATATCCGTATAATCATCATCGTCATCTTCATCATCATCACAATATTAGAAGAAGAATGAGAGACAAACTGAATGATTTCATTGTTGTTGGTTACAAATATGTCGTCATCATCATCATCACAATATTAGAAGAAGAATGAGAGGCAAAGTGAGTGATTTCATTGTTGTTGGATACAAATACTCAAATATGTTTATTTTATAGGCTAAATAAATATAAACAATTATGGAAAATGAAAAGTGTTTTATCTTTTCATCTTCCATTTACTTAAATTTATATTAGTGTAATGGAAGTTTTTTGATCTTTTGATCTTCCATTACTTAAATGTATATTAGTGTAATGAAAGTTTTAAAGAAACATGATTAATTGGGTATTGCATTTAAATACTTTCAGTTCTTTTGAAAATACAAATAAAATAGAAAAAAAAAAGATGAAAAATTCTAGAAAAAAGGAGATAAAAGAAAATTAGGAATGCTGGCCATAGAGAGGTGTCATATCAAATTATTTATATTCAGCTTTATATATATATCCAGAGGCGTATCTAGAGGGGGTGCCGTGAGTTCACGTGAACCCATGCTCCCCTCTCTAGATCATATATAGTAGTGTTATATTTTTTTAAAATATTTAAATATAGATATGTGAACCATGTTCAAAGTATCATATAAAAATGCGATGATGATTGGGTGCACCTCTTTAAGTGAGAGATAGAAATTTAAATCTTATATCTATCTTGTCTCTTTGAGTAACACTTTTTCAAGTGGTTATCAGTTATACTTTTGTCGTTTCAACTAATTTTTCTTTTGTTTTTTTCCTTTATTCTTTCAAAATTTTCAAGTGTGTTACATTGAGAATTCCTAAAAAATTTAGCATTGTAAATTTTTTATATGATTAAATCAAATGTGTATATTAAAATTTAAAACTAATAGTATTATATATTTTGGACCTATAATTTTGAAACTTTAATGATTCATATTACGAACTAAAAATCAAATCGATCAAATTTATATTAGAGATATAATTTTTCGTAATTGTGCACTCATCTAGCCGAAATCCTGGATACGCTTCTGTATATATCTATATCTATATATATATATATATATATATATATATATATTAGTAATAACTTATTGTTTGTAAAATAATAATTATTTCAACTACTTTATTAATTATGGCTAAAATAATTCTTTTCAGTGAAAAACAAAAGAGGCAAAGTTTCCCTCGTTTTCTGTTCATATTACCCCAAATCCTTCCTCTTATTTCATTTCTTAACCTCTAGGTTTTCTCCTCTTGATACACTCTTGCTTCATACACTCAACCAAGCTTTGAATTGGAAGATCCGAACGAGTTTTGGCCTCTCCTCCAACAAAAATTAGGGGTTCAAATTGTAAGCTAAGTCTACTATAGTTTTATTTGTATCACTGTATCTATGTAATGGCTTTGGTTCCTCATATCAAGCTCTTCAATTGCACATATGTAAAAGGATCGAAGGGTTACTTTTTCCTCTTCTTGCTATAAATCACGGGTTCTTCTTCTACATTGCTTCAGCCCAAAACCCAGGTATATTTTTTTACATCTTTCTTTTTCAATTTTTTGAAAATCTATTCCTCTTTTTGTTTCCTTAGATGCTTTATTTTTAAAACGGAAAAGGGTCAAAATTGTCTCTAAACTATGTGAAATAAATCACTTATACCCTCCATTATATTTTGGGATCCACAAATACCCTCGAGAGTTAACACCCCAAATTTTTAATGACGTGGTAAGCCACATGGGACTAATCCCTCCACCTAAGCATTGCCAACTAAGGTTCACTACAAAAGAACTTGACCTTTAGTGCCGACAATTCCCAAAATATTGCCACTAAAGGTTATGGGTGATTTTTAGTGGCGACTAAAGCTCCAACAACCATTCGCTAGTAAAACCTATTTTATCAACAAAAAAATATGATAATTAATTTTTGATTGCCTAATTTTCTAAAATAAATAACTTGCAATATCAATATTAAAAACATACAATATTATTACGAAAAATCATCAAAATTACTTCTCGATTCAAATCTCCTACTATATAATGCATCATTGTACATTTTATACATTTACATATGACATAAAAATAAAACATGCAGTGTCTTTAAACTCCTACTTAATAGATATCATTTTTTATTTTTTAAAAACAATGAAGAAAAAAACACAAAATTAGAATTTAATGTTAAAAACTTTTAGTGACAGTTTTCTGGTCTTTTGTGGCTACTGTTGTTGCCGCTAAAAGTCTAGTTCTTTTGTAGTGAATCCTAGTTGGCAACACTAGGTGGAAGGATTAGTTCCACGTGGCTTGCCACGTCAATAAAAATTTGGGGTGTTAACTCTTGAAGGTATTTGTGGTCTCTTAGGATAACAGTAGGGGCATTTTTTATCCCAAAATGTAACGAAGGGTATAAGTGGTCTATTTCACATAGTTCAGGGGCAATTTTGACCCTTTTCCGTTTTTAAAATTAGATGATTATATGGGTAGTAAAAGTTGTAAGCTTTATTTCATGAAAACCTTTTGTGGTTTTAGACAATCTTAGATGAACTTTCGAATTTATTTTCTTTTTTCTTTGGGAGTGGATGATATTAACATGTCGAGAGATGATTTTGTGAATTTTTCTTTTCTTTTTTGAGAGATGGGAGATGGGTTTACTAGTAGGGCTGATTTCTTGATCCCAAGTATTTTAGTCAGAGATAAAGCTTTGGGATGCAGTCTAGGTTTTTTTCTGCATCAAATCATTACCAGTATAGGAAGATATTATAAGCAGTTATTTGTTCACTTGCTGTGTGTTTCTTGGTTATGCTGTATGTAGTGTATATATTGTGTATTGTGCAATCATCAATCTTGAACAAAATGTGGTTAACATCACTACTTGTGTATGCTTTCAAAATGTAAATTTCATGTTGACACACGACGTGAGAATGTTGAATATATTGTGTATGTGTTCATTACATTTTTTGTTGGTTGTTGTTGTCTGGTTAAAATTTCTCAACAGAATATTATGTGGTTAAATCAATGTAATTTTGCATCTGAAACCTCATATGTTGGATTGCTCATTTACCATTCATTGAAGCAGTGTCATAACTATTATAGCATTATGGTTAATCATTTTTCTTATGAAAAAGGAAACTCGCAGCTGCTATTCTTTGGGTGCGCACAGGTTAAAATGTCCGCTCCTATGCAATAGCTTGCAAATCACACAGGAGAGGTAACCCGCACTAGGCAAGTCCGGTGTGATGAGCTCAACCCAGAAAGCAAACCCCTTGCTTTTGCTGGCAAAGGGTTTCGAAAGGATGTTGAATCTTTGACATAACCGATTGGAAGGTGGTGTTGGGCACATCCTCAATGACGTAACTTTTCAGCCAGTTGGTTCATTTATCTCTTAGTCTATCTAATAGATATTGGAGTATCCCCAAGGTTTGTTTGTTAGTATTAATTGTTGTTAGGTACTCTGATGAGCATGTGTCTTTATTCGATAATCTATTTAGCATTAATACAAAAAGGAATAGAAACCCCTTCCTACATCTTAAAACATGTACCTCTTTTATTGTATTGTGTTGTAGCTTGTCTGACGACAACGATCTAACATATGCCCACCTTTTTAGCAATTTTAGATCTAATGCCTATCACAATTTGATATACTTTGAATAGTGTGTGTAGTGTGAATATTAAGAGTTCGGTGGAGTGTGCTAGGAGTTTAGCTTCTAGTTAGCCATTTAGAAAATGGTTTATTTGTTTGATACTTCCATAAGGTTTATTTTACTCATTTCTTGGATACATTCATAAGGTAAAAAGAGCTTTATTTTACTCATTTTTGGAGTTCCTTTTTAGTTGAATGCATCAACTATTTCAACCATTTGAATCTGCATTGCACAAGGTTTGTACAGATTGATTGGTGATAGGTTGCAAGAAATTTTTTACAGAGAGAACAACACTGGTAATTTTTACAGAGAGAACAACAAAAATAATTTTTCCAAAGGCTGCATGAGAGCTACACGGAGTGGGTGGACACAATTTTTATATCACTTGGGGATTTGTAGTCTTTGTAAATTTGTTGAGAACTGCATTTCTTGTGGGAATAAAATTTAGTGCATTATATTTTGTAGTTGTTGAGTCTTTGTAAGCAGAGAGTCTATCTTACTTTTATGAAGTATCTAATACTCCTGCAAGCCTTGAGTTAGCAGCATCTATTGCACTCAAGGTTAGTATCTTCACTCTAATTGTATTTTTTTCTTTTAAAGTTTCTAGTGTAAGGTGAATAGTTTTGTGATAGATTGAGATGGTGTTTATGTGGGATAACTGCAGCTTAAGGAATGATGTTTTCATCTTCTTGGGTGTTTAGAAAGAGACACGATGACTCTTGTTGTCTCTTTTTCTTTCTTACTTTTCTGTGTTGGTTACATTTTTTTTTAGTTGAAGGTCTATTGAAAACAAACTTCTTTAAGCTGCAAGGGTAGCGGTAAGGTCTATGAACATTCTATCCTCATATTCCATTTGTGGGATTACACTTTGATATATTGTTATATATCATGATATCATAAAGTATAAAAACAATTTTTTTTTCTTTCTTTCTTTTAGACAGGTTGTGGAAGGTGGAAATCAAGACTAGTTGCTAGAGAAGTGCTTTTGCAATGGTATTTTGAGAAGCAACCTCTATTAGTTTTGTTAATATTTAGTATATCTTAGTTGGACTTACAAGTTGGATAATTTTTACTTAATATTGTTTTTCCTTAAGGGGAATGTTGAGATATTATCTCATGAAGGTCATTTTAGATGTTCTTAATTATTATGACACTGTAAATTTTTTGATATTATCTTGCTTCTTTTTAGTATGTTGGTAATTTTAATTTGTATAGTGTGATGCTGATTATTAAAAAATAAACTACTTCAGGCTATGAAGTTTAAGATATTTGTATTATTTAATAATTTTAATTTTTGTAATAAATTTTTATATTTACGGAGATCTTGCTTAATCCAAATTGTAAATAGTATTGCTACCATTTTAACTGCCATTAGGGACAAAACATTTTATCTTCAAAAGCTCAACTTTTAGTGACGATTACATTATTGTTTTTAAAACGATAGCATTTTCATCATAAAAGTATTGACATTTAGTGATAAGAATAATCTTCGTCCCAAAAATTGCTTACTTATTACCTACAAATTAACTTTGTATTTATGACAATTGTGATTGTTGCTATTTATAATATTTTGTAGTGACAATTTTATTTTGTCGTTAAAAGAAATATTTTTAATGACGACATGATTGTTTTAACTATAAAATTATTTATAAATAAACATGTCACTAATTTTTACCTTTAGGGACAAGGAAAAAATTTGTAAGTAAAAAGTAGTTTTTAGTGACGGAATAATATTTGTTTGACTACAAAATATATAAACATTAGAAACAAATTGCATCATCACTGATAAAACTAAATAGTTAGTGACACAACCTTTTCGTCGGCCTTAATAACCTTTTTAGTGACAAACAAAATATCATTACCTACAAAATTTTAATAATTTTTATGACGAAGAAGTTTGTCATAAATACGAAGAATTTAGGGACAAAAATATTTTTGTAGTTAATATATTTATATTTAGTGACGAAACACTAAATTGTCTCTGTATACATTTAGTGACCCATGCTTTAGGGACGAATGATTGACGAATTATTTTTCGTCGCAAAAGTTGTTTTGTGACGAAATGTGAGTTTCTAGTGACAAAATTATTTGTCAGTAACAATCAAATTTGTTGTAGTGGTTGTGTGTACCAAGGGTGGATGAACTCCAAGAGAGGATCATGGAGGAAGCTCATAGCTCCAGATATTCCATTCATCCGGGTTCCACTAAGATGTATCGTGACTTGAGAGAGGTTTATTAGTGGAGTAGTATGAAAAAGGGCATTGCAGAATTTGTTGCTAAGTGTCTGAACTGCCAACAAGTTAAGGTAGAGCATCAAAGGCCCGGTGGTATGGCCCAAAATATAGAACTTCTGGAATGGAAGTGGGAGATGATCAATATGGACTTCATCACAGATTTACCAAGGTCTCGCATGCAGCATGATTCAATTTGGGTGATTGTTGATAGAATGACAAAATCTGCCCACTTTTTGCCGGTAAAGACTACCCATTCGGCAGAAGATTATGCTAAGTTGTATATTCAAGAGGTGGTTAGACTTCATGGGTTGCCAGTTTCAATTATTTCAAACAGAGGTGCACAATTTACTGCACAGTTCTGGAAATCTTTTCAAAAAGTCTTGGGTTCAAAAGTAAACTTAAGTATTGCCTCTCATCCTCAGACGGATGGTCAAGCAGAGCGCACTATTTAGACCTTAGAGGATATGTTGAGGGCTTGTGTGATTAATTTCAAAGGTAATTGGGATGATCACCTACCTCTTATTAAATTTGCTTACAACAATAGTTACCACTCTAGCATCAATATGACTCCTTATGAAGCTCTTTGTTAGAGAAGATGCAGATCTCCTATTGGATGGTTTGAAGTTGGTGAAGCTGGGTTGATAGGACTAGACTTAGTTCATCAAGCTATGGAGAAGGTGAAAGTTATTCAAGAGAGGTTCAAAAAAGCACAGAGTCGTCAGAAGTCCTACACTGATGTTAGGAGAAGGGAGTTAGAGTTTGAAGTAGATGATTGGGTATACTTGAAAGTTTCACCTATGAAGGGTGTCTTGAGATTTGGTAAGAAGGGGAATTTTAGTCCCCGGTATATTGGTCCTTGCATAATATCCGAGAGGATTGACAATGTAGCTTATGAGTTAGAGCTACCCTAAGAGTTAGCAGCGATTCATCCGGTATTTCATATTTCCATGTTGAAGGAGTGCATAGGGGATTCTTCACTTATCATACCAACCGAAGATATTGATATTAAGGATATCTTATCTAATGAGGAGATTCCTGTTCAGATTCTAGACTGCCAGGTTCGCAAGTTAAGAACCAAGGAAGTAGCATCAGTCAAAGTCCTTTGGAGTAATCAGTTTGTTGAGGAAGCTACTTGGGAAGCTGAGAAGGATATGTAGAAGAGATATACACATCTCTTTGAGCCCGGAGAAAACCCAGACCAAGGTACTAATTCTCTTATTAGTACTCGTAAATTTATATACTTGATGTGTTAGATTTGCTTGTTTGGTATTTGAGTTGAATGTCATATGTTACACCCTTAGCCTACTAAGAGTAATCTCATTCGAGGATGAATGTTCCAAAGGGGGAGATATTGTAACATCTCGCTAATTGAAAGAACTAGAAAGATTTAGAATTGGAAAGAGTCATTTTAAAAAAGAAGGAAAAATCTGGAAAATTGGTTAAGTTAAGTTAAGTATGAGATTTTGGTCAACTTCAAACGACCATAACTCCTAGCTCAGGATGAGTTAGGTGTTCTCATAGTTACCATAGGAAATATCTTGGAATTATCTTTCCAACGCTGCTAAGTTTCAAGTTCGTATGAGTGAGATATGCCCATTTAAAGTTGGGCTGTCGAGATAAGGAAAGTCAAAATCGGATTTTAGAAGGGTATTGTGGTCTTTTCACTACCCACTTAATTAATTTCGTTTTTGGTAATTAAGTTGGGGTCTTAACTGATTGGATTCAGTTTACGCTTTTGAAATTAGAGTTAGGGTTTTGAAAAAAGAGAAAAGAAGAGGAGAAAAGAGGAGAAGCGACAAGGAATCGTCAAGTTCTTGAAGCTAAGATCATGGATTTCGTCAAGGGGTGATCCCTACGAGGTATGTAAGTTCAGATAGTGTTGGGTTCTTTCACCCACGTGCCAAACATGTTTATTTCAGTATGATTTTCGTCCTTAAAGAATATTGAGACTTTGATGTTCTTGAATTGCTTTCGTTCTTGAATTTGGGATGAGATTGAGGAGTTTTTCATAGTTTAAGGTCGATTTTAGAGTTGTGTTTGATTAGATTTTGTGTACATATGTTGGGTATCTGAATCTAAAGAGGAATTGACAAAATGATTCGAATTTAGGTGAATTGGGGTTAGAAAATGAAGAAGGAACAAGTTGGGCAAATCTGGGTACTAGGTCCGCTCGAGGACATGTTCCTCAAGATTGACAAAGTTGTCTTCGCGTCGCGGAGCGGTCATGGATCGTTCTGCCTAAAAATTTATTTCGTGACCAAATAATTAAATGCATTTTTGCGTCGCGGACTTGCTTCCAAACAATAATTTCTTGATCTTTTCTCATGTTTAACTATCTAAAAACACTCCTAAACATCATATGATCTTTCCTATTACAAATCACAATCCTTGAATCCATAATTCAATTCAAGGAAAGTTAAGAGTCAAGTCAAGAGAAGTTAAGAGTAAAGTTAAGAGAAATTCATAAAGTTTTCCAAAAGTCTTTTACAAACGTTTTAACTTTCTGTTAAGACTTAAGCTTTGAGTTGAGTAAAGAGTAAGGGTAAAGTTCATTTGTTCAAAGATTATACGGGAACTAAGTATTCCCAAGAGTTAAAAATGTTTTCACATTTGAGAAACAAAGGAAAAACCGATTTCCAAGATAGCATTTAAGCTAAGTTTTGAGTAATTATCTCAAACCAAAGAAAGAGTTTTGTTTTTAAAACACATAAGCTGAGCATATTTTGGGAGTAGTATTGAGCATCGATATAGGGATGCGAGTTCATAATAACTCAAGTCTCCATAAACCATGTAGCCATCATGGGTAGAAAGGATCATACTTTTTAGCTGACTCCTTAGTGCTTTTTAGCATAGACTAGTGGATCCACTTAGTTAGGGCATTCTATATGACGGCAAAGTATAGGACAGTTCTTACAGTGTGGGCAAGACGTTGTATCATCACTTAGGCTCATAGTGGTGGTTGTCGATTAGAAAAACTCCCACAGTATTATATTACTTTATTATATGAGTAACCTAAGTTGCTACTATATTTCTTTAATACATTGAGTTGTCATTTACTGTTTTAACTGCTTTGTATAAACTTCACCTTTATTGTTGTTTTTACTTACCATTTGAGTTGAGTTATTCATGAGTTGAGTAAAGCCAAGGTAAGTGCTCCTTCCAGATTCCTTTCAAGCTTATGTTATGTTTAGTTTTCCCCTTACATACTCGTACATTCAATGTACTAATGCCTTTCGCCTGCATCATTTTATGATGTAGACATAGGTAACCAGGATCAACATCCAGCGCCTCGGTGATCCAGTTGAGCACTCAGAGTCAGTTGGTGAGTCTCCTTGCTTTCTAGAGGACTACTTTTAATTTGCTTTCTAGTATTTTAGTTGTTAGGATGATCGGGGGTCTTGTCGCGACATCCGTCTTTGTTTTAGAGGCTTCATAGATGAGTAGTTATATTTCTTTAGTCTTTCCATTTTGAGTTGTATACGTTAAGACTTGAGTTGCCATTTTGGCTAGGCTTTATATCTCTTTAAGATATTGCATGAGTTATATTTTGAGACTGTCCCTTATGTTTATGTCTTCCACTAAGTAAGTAAGCCAGGCCAAGGGTTCTCTTGAGGCCAGAAATGGTTCTCAAGTGCCAGTTCTGCCCAGGGTATAGGCTTGGGGCTTGATAGACAATTTCTATAGACTATCTTAGCCACTAGAGAATCACCAACGTGAGTAGAGACATGAAATTCATTAGAAAGGATATCAGGACCAACATCAAATCTCATGGCCACATAAGGAATAACAAATGATAAGGTACCACCTAAATCATGTAAAGAATACACATCAAAATGAAAGATTTTCAATATACAGTCACCACATCTAAAGAATCTGTGTGATCATGTCGAGTCTAAAGAGCATAGAATCAATTTTTCCTCAGAGCACCTGAATTAGAACCACTTATAACACCTCTGATTTGAAAAAAAAAGGAAAAATGCAGTTTTTGGGCTGATGTCTGTGTCTATGGGTCCCATCTGTGGACCAAAGAAGCTTCTACAGGCAGTAGATGGCAACCGTAGGAACGGGGGAAAATAATTTTTTGAATCAAGTCCAGTACCCTTTTTTACGGTTCACCAGGACGGTTCGTCATTCCTTGTATGAGTCGTAGAAGGTCTCGTAGGTGTGTCCCAACCTTAGTAAAATTTTGAGGTTTAAGGTTTGCTCTATGGCTGTTTATGTACAGTCCATAAGAAGACCGATGAGCCGTACATAGATTCCATCAAAATTGGTTAAAAATTTGAAGTCCCAGTAACTAATCTACTGTCGACCAGTACGGTCCATAGAAGGACCTACGGGACATAGGTCCAACCGTAGTTGGGGCCCGACGATTATTTTTAAAGGGGCTTTTGGGTCTTTTTCTAATTGTTTTAACCCAATATTATGTCATTTTACCTTCTACCCTAAGCCCTTGATAAATGTATTTAACCCCCAAATTATCCATTTTAACTCATTCTCCTAAATTCCCTAAGACTTACCAAAGTCATCCTCTCAGTTCTCTCAAGGCTAAAGAAGAAGAAAAGCTAGGGTTCCATTCAAGTCTCCAATATTCCATTCTTCTTGGGCTTTTCGCATCAAGGTATGTGTGTATTCACCCATGGAGTCCTTTCCTCCATGGCATCCCCAAGGTTTCCAAGTTCCCCTTTCAATTTCAATTTATTCAAGTTAGGGTTTCAATTCAATCTCATGAGTTTCATTCATTTATGATTTGTTGTTGTTGATTTAGTCTTCTAATGCATTATTCCATGTTAATACATGATAGTTAGTTGAAATTATGTTCACCCATGCCTAGATTATGATTTTTTTTCACTATAAACCCTATGATGAACTCATAAACCTATGAATTAATGAAAATATGCATGCTTTCATGAATTTATTGTAAATGAATTAATGATGCTTTGAAAGGAAAGTAGTGATGTTGTGGTGAAAGGATTTCTCACTTACTATGATGATCATGATTATGAAAGGTATTTCACACAAATGAATAACATTGGTGAAAGGTTTTCTCATCCATGTTGAATTATGTTTAAGGATCTATGTTATGTTTTGATCCTGAAAATATGAATTGTATGCTAAATTGATATTTGACTTTTATATATTCCATTGGGATTTAGACATAGCACCGAGAGGGCTTTGAGATGGAGGCTCAATTAGAGTAGTCTCTAGTCCCTAACTACTTGCCCCGTAGGATTATCTTAAATGACCTAGCTAGTGGATCCACTTTAGCAAAACATGACATGTACATATTCTACCTTGGCAAGTAGATTCCATTTATCGGTGTGAGGGATATACCGGATTCCATGATATAGCTCTCATAGTCTTATTATCGGTTAAAGATAAGATCCCAGAAAATGACTATGTTTTCTTCAAAGCTTTTATTATGTCCTTTACTTCAATTGCTTTGACTATATCATGTGATTTCTATGTTCTAATTCCTTATGTTTAAAATGTCTATTAGTTGATTATGTCTACATGCCTTAAACTACTTATACTCTCATTGTTCATGTTTATGCATAATGCCTCAAACTTTGTACATTTCATGTACTAACACATACTCTTGCCTACATAATCTAATGAATGTAAGGTCCGACGTTCCTACTTCGCATCATCGTGGCTAGTTAGCTTCTTAGACATTGAAGATTGGGAAGTCCTCATGTTTCGAGGACCGAGACTCTTTTATTGCTTTATGTATTTTCATTTCTGACTTTGTATTTGATGTATGGGTTACATCCCTATCAGTTTTCTCATGCTGTATTAGATGGCTTTGAGACTTATGTTAGACTTCCGCTTTTGTCAAACTCTTTTGATATATAAAATGCTATCTTTTGAATTCTTGAAGTTTCTATTATCTTGTATGATGTATGCTACGTGGCTTCTGTAGGGCCTCTCCAGGTTCTATAAGCCATGTTACGTCTAAGGTGTACTTTGGGTCATAACACCACTAGGTTTAACTTGCCTACCATCTTTTCCCTTATCAGCAAGCAATGGGCAATCTCTTATCTTTTTACCATGATAACGCTCAAATGTACTCTTCAAAAAAAATTAAAAGAGACATCGATCGTTGTCAATAACAACACACAACTAAGAGTTAGGGTCAAATCCTATAGGGAATGGCATATTTAGAGAATTTTGTCAGGAAATTTGGATTGTAAAATGACATTTGTAGTAGTGAAAACAAGTGGGTGGAAAATTCCACCAATTTAATAATAGGATTTGGTTATCAATGGTCATAATTAAACTAAAATTATTGAAAGTGTAGGAAGTAACACGTAATCTAGGGTATGGGGATTGGAAATCAATGTCACATAGGGGTAATTGTATTGCTCTACAATGATGTACATTCATGAATATGTTAGGTCATCTTCAATGATGCTAATCTTCTTCTAATCTCATAGATCCTTGCATAGAATCTCCATTTGGTCTCATCTATATGGATACTAAACAACCAATACCTTACTCTATTCTCTCGTTCGATGCAGAAATAAGGCAAATAGATCCGAGTCATCCGACCCATAACCTTTATTTTCAAGAATGTTACAAACATCAAACTTAAATTGCTAGTATCAGACTAATTACCCACTCCAATCAATATCTTTTGAGCATCGACCAAAGATCGGAAGTGGGAATTAAGTTTGCAACTTAACCCATAAATTAATCCCATGCTAATTAGCCCAAATTTATGTATGACCAGCAGCAAAACAGAGCATAACACAATACCCACTACATTAAATCAACACTCAACACTATAATTGCACTCCTAGATCTTGGGGTTTTAGCCATTCATCAGAAAAAACAAAGGAATTGTACTTTTCACAAAAGCAGTCATGGGTAACATGAAATTAAGCAATTACAAGCAAACCCACTTTGAATTAAAATTGAAATACCCCAAGAACTAGGAATTGTTCTTCTCAAGGTAAAGTGTTTTTCTATCTTCACTTGTTCTTACACCAAAAAAGTATTGCTCCTTATGTGAACTCTTTTTTTTTTCTCTTATTTGGGATATTTATAGTTTTTGAATTTGGCACAATATTCAATATGCTACCCATTAGGTGACGTTAGTCGGGCTCGTCGAGCTCATTCGATGAGTCGTCAATTGTGCTTCAGCTCGCTTTTTCTTGCTCTAGGCTTCAGGTTTTGAACCTCAGTCGATAAGCTCATTCGAGTCTTCCTTTCACATTCGGCGTATCACTGAGTACCTCTTAGTTTTCCTTTTAAGCCTTCAATTTTTCTCCTTGTACTGTCGCTTTCGGTGATGGTCAACATGTTTGCCCTTTCTTATTCGGCGAGTCGCCTTCCTTTTGGAGTCCACCAACCTGCCTCAATAAATACAAGTGTTGTGCACTATCAAATTTGGTGAGTTCATGATCACTAGGTGATTCGACTTTCTTGTTTGGTGATCATCAGTGTGTAGTTTACACTTCTTTTTATGTTTTGGACCATTCTTTCAAACATTCATCCTTGCCTTGTCTTTTAGGCTTCATAACTGCAAATCATCAAAATATCATTAGAATAGGACATAATTAGACATTGAGTACACTAATTGTTTAGCTAAATAGGCCTCAAATTAGTGCAAATCTACCACTCATCAGACCACTATTTTCACATTTAAAGCAACCATTCGTACCATCCAAACACTTGCCATTATGTTTCTTACCATAGCTAGTGCAAGCAGGAGTAGAAGATCCATTACCACCATTTCCTCCTTTAGGCTTAGGGTTAGACACCCTGTCAGCATTAGAGGAACCTTGACTGGAAAACTTTTGCTGGAATTGAGGACGCCCTTGTCCACCGAACCTAGAATGAGAAAAGTCACCATCATTGATCCTTTCCCTCTTAGACTGTTTTCCTTTCTTTGAGCTTATCCTCTTCAATTTGTTGGGCATGTATCATCAAAATAGGAGATATCCATCTCCTTAATCTACATGGCGGTACGACACTCTTTGACAACCAAGTCGAAAACACCCATTACAAACTTACTCATACTTGCCCTAGAGTCGGCAACCATAGTTAGAGCATACTTAGCCAATTGAGTGAACTTCAAGGCATACGCCTTCACACTTATATTGCCTTGACGGAGATTAATGAACTCAAGCAATTTCACTTCTCTAATTTCAAGAGGAAAGAAACAATCAAGAAAAGCTCCCTTCAATTTCTCTGATAATCAAGAGGACCTGCATCAATAGCCCTCTCAATTTTCCATTGTTCAAACCACACTTGAGCAATACTCTTGAGTTTATAAGCGGCCAACTCAGCCTTCTCAAC
>JAJOOF010002397.1:0-27855 GCA_029582545.1 Solanum lignicaule | reverse complement strand
CAATATTAAAATCATGGTAACCTGATTAGGAACATTAAAGTAACTAATTCATAATAATCTGCTGAAATTCTAGAAACCCTAGGTCTAGATAAAATGAACGGAATCAAGAATCTGACTGAATTCTAGGTACCTAATTGGTGAAAGGAACTCACTAGTGAAATTCCACCTACCTGGTGACGAATTCCATGGAGAAAATCTTTCGATTTCAGGGCTGAAATGTATGAAAACCTGTTGCATTCTTAGGCTATGGCTTGGTCGAATCCTTCTTCTTCTTTTCATTCAACTTGATGAATTTTTGGAGAATGAGTTGACTAGGGTAAGTTCTAATTAAGTTGCTAGGCTTAAACTGACCAAAACTACGTTTAGGGTTTAAACAACGTAGTTTAGGGTCCTAACGCATATGGAAAATAGCAAAAGACGCCTCACTTAAAAGCTGTCGGAGTCACCGACGGACGGGACCACCCGATCGCCGATCGACTGACGGTTCGTACTGGTCAACTGTCGATCGTGGCTGGGAGATGAAGTTGGGGGTATGATCCACAGACTTGGACCACGGTCCGTGACCTGACCTATGCTTCATAGGTCTGACCGTAAGTCGACACTTAGCTAAAATTTTGGGACTTTTCTGGGAAGGGCTGCAGGTGACCATCTACGGACCACCAACACAGATCGTGGTCACCCTACGGTCCGAAGGTGGTGCCCGTCGGTGGCACCTGTAGCTTTTGAAATCTGCAATCTGTTCTGTCTAGGATACGGGGTGTTACATTATCTCTCCATTGGGAACATTTGTCCTCGTATGAAGACTAAACTAGCTGAAATGGAGGGAAAGAGCTGCAACCCTACCTCAAAATTACTAAAACTGATTTCTGATTGAACTAAGTTCCAAGAACATACAAATACGCTTAAAATGCAAGTAGAAACTGAAGGAACATGAAGCTAAGACTGAAACTGTGCATGAATGACTGAAAAACTGAAGATGAATTATTACCTCAAGCTTAAATTGAATCGAAAGGAAATATGTGAGGATACTTGGCCTTCATGGCTGCTTTTGCTTCCCAAGTAGCTCCCTCGACTGACGGACTCCTCCACAAAACCTTGACTGAAGCGACTTCTTTGTTTCTCAACCTTTAAACCTGACGATCAAGAATTTCAACTCGTACTTCTTTTTAAGTGAGAATATCCTTCATAGCCACACTTTCTAAAGGTACTATAGATGCTGGATCACCCACACACTTCATCAACGAAATGTGAAAAACTGGATGCACTTCTACTAGTTCTATTGGCAACTCTTACTCATAAGCCACTTTACCAATCCTTTTCAAGATCTTGTAAGGGCCTACATACCTAGGACTGAGTTTCCCTTTCTTGCAAACTCTCATCACCCTTTTCATAGGTGACACTTTCAAGAAAACCAATCATCAACTTGGTATTGTAATTCCCTTCACCTTACATCTGCATAGGACTTCTGGCGACTCTGGGCTGTCTTAAGTCTATCTCTACTGAGTTGCACTTTCTCCATAGCATCATGAACTGAATCTAGCCCTATCAAGGCTGCTTCACCTACTTCAAACCAACCAACTGGAGATCTACATCTACTCCCCTATAATGCCTCATAAGGGGCAATCTGAATGCTGGAATGGTAACTATTATTGTAGGCGAACTCTATAAGAGGAAGGTGATCATCCAAACTACCCTTGAAATCTATCACACAAGCTCCCAACATGTCCTCTAAGGTCTAAATGGTACGCTCTGCCTGACCATCCATCTGCAGATAACTGTGCTAAGATTAACCAGAGTACCAAAACCTTTCTGAAATGACTTCAAGAAATGAGAGGTAAACTGAGGACCTCTATCTGATATGATAGACAAAGGAACCCCATGCAACCTGACTATCTCATTAATATAAATATTGGCGTAGTCCTCCGCTGAATCTGTAGTCTTGACCGCCAAAAGAGCATGTAGACTTAGTAACTCTGTCAACAATTACCCAAATGGAGTCATACTGTCTGTGAGTACGAGGTAAACCTGTGATGAAGTCCATGTTGATCACTTCTTACTTCCAAGTAGGAATGTTGATCTCTTAAGTCATACCTCCTAGTTTCTGATGTTCTATCTTGACTTGCTGACAATTGGGGCACTTAGCCACAAAGTCCGCTGTATCCCTTTCCATAATATTCCACCAAAGGACTTCCCGCAGATCACGGTACATCTTAGTGGGGTCTGGATGAATAGAATATCTTGAGTTATGGGCTTCTGCAATAATATGCTGTCTCAATTCACCCACCTTAGGAACACATAATCGACACTGATAGTGAAGTACACCATCTCCCCCTGGGAGAAAACCTCAACTCTCTGCTGATGTACTACACCCTTAAGTTGAAGCAATATCGGATCACTGTCTTGTTTTCCTTAACCTCCACTACCAATGAAGATTCTGACCCATTCTAAACTGTTACACCACCATCTGATATGCTCATAATGCGAACTCCCAAGCGAGCAAGCCTGTGAAAGTTTTTTTCTAGTTCCTTTCTTTCTTCCTCTACATGTGCCACACTACCCATAGATAGTTTACTAAGAGCATCTTCTACTACATTGGCCTTATCAAGATGGTAATGCAAACTTATATCATAATCCTTGAGGAACTCAAGCCATCTCCTCTGGCCAAGATTCAACTCTTTTTGGGTGAACACATACTTAAGGCTCTTATGGTCTGTGAACACATCTACGTGAACACTGTACAAGTAATGCCTCCAAATCTTAAGTGCAAACACCACTGCTGCAAGCTCGAGGTCATGAGTTTGATAATTCTTCTCATGCACCTTAAGTTGTCTGGAAGCATAAGCTATAACCTTACCTCGCTGCATCAACACCCAACCTAGGCCAACTCTGGATGCATCACAATAGATCACATAATTCTATGAACCCTCTGGTAGAGTCAAAACGGGAGCTGTAATCAACCTAGTTTTCAGTTCTGCAAAGCTTTTCTCACAATTATCTGACCACTGGAACTTAACCTTTTTTTGAGTTAACTTAGTCAATGGAGAGGCTATGGATAAAAATCCTTCCACGAACCTTTTGTAATAACCAGCCAAACCCAAGAAACTTTTGATATCTGTAAGAGAGGTAGGTCTGGGCTATTGTTTCACTGCCTCTATTTTCTGAGAATCCACTCGGATTCCTTCGCTAGACACAATATGACCAGGGAAAGCAACAGATTGCAACCAAAACTCACATTTGCTAAACTTAGCGTATTACTGGCGATATTTGAGAGTTTGCAGGACAACCCTCAAATGACTCGCATGTTCTTCCTCATTTATAGAATAAATGAGGATATCATCAATAAAGACGATAACGAACAAGTCCAAGTACTTCTTGATCACCCTTTTCATCAAATCCATGAAAGCTGCAAGAGCATTGGTTAGTCCAAATGACATAACTACAAATTCATAATGACCATACCGAGTTCTGAAGGCTATCTTCGAAATTTCAACATCTCTGATTCTGAGCTGATGATAACCAAATCTGAGGTCTATCTTTGAGAAATGACTAGCACCCTGAAGTTGGTCAAACAAGTCATCAATCCTAGGGATGAGATACTTATTCTTGATTGTGACCTTTTTCAACTGCCTATAGTCAATGCACATTTGGAGAGAACCATCTTTCTTCTTCACGAACAACACTAGTGCACCCCATGGGGAAATACTGGGTCTGATGAAGCCTTTATCTAGAAGGTCTTTCAACTGCTATTTAAATTCCTTAAGCTCTTCTGGAGCTATTCTATAAGGATGAATAGAGATAGGCTGGGTATCTGGAAGGAAATCAATTCCAAAGTCAATTTCCCTTTCGGGAGGAACTCTGGGAAGATCTTCTGGAAACACTTCTAGGAACTCATTAACTACTGGAACTGACTCGAGAGTTGGGGTTTCAGAGTTTGAATCCTTAACCCAAACTAGATGATAGAGATAACCCTTAGAAATCATATTTCTAGCCTTAAGGTAAGAAATGAATCGACACATAGATGCTAAGCTACTACCCTTCCATTCTAAGATTTGTTCATCTGGAAACTAAAAATGAACAATCCTAGTTCTACAATCGACTGAGGCATAACAAGAATGTAACCTATCCATGCCTGGAATGATATCGAAGTCTACCATTTCTATCTCTACAAGATCTGCTGAGGTGACTTTCAGAGAGAATGTGACAGGGCAATTTCTGTATACCCGTCTAGCTATAACTGGGTCACCGACTGGAGTAGAGACTGAGAAGGGTTTTGAAAGAGTTTTTGGACTAGCACTGAAGTTGACTACTTTATAAGGAGTTACAAAGGCAAGAGTAGCCCCTGGATCTAACAAAGCATAAACATCTAAGTCAAAGACTCGTAACGTACCAGTGACTACATTCAGAGAGTCTTCCTGATCCTGGCGATCCTGAAGAGCATACACCCTACTTTAGCACTGACTGCCACCTGTACCAGATGAGTTACCCTGCTGAGTCGGGCGACCTGTTGGTGCTATTGAAGTTGTAGAATGAGCTCTACCATTGTTACCTCTTTGTCCCTATTTAGAAGGACAATCTTTCAACTTGTGACCAGACTGACCACACCCAAAGCATCCTTCCTTTCTTGCAAGGCACTCGCCCGGATGGTTCTTACCACACTTTGGATAAGTTGGGTAGGTTCTGGTGCCTGAAATACTACCTTGAGACTTGGAGCCTGATGCCCTACCTTTCTGATCCTTTAGGAACTTGGAGTATAGAACACTAGCTGATGAAGGTGCTGGAGTTGAAGACTTTTGCTAAAACTGCGAGCGATTTCCACCACCTGATTTCTATTGAGAATAGTTTTTGTTTCCAGTCCTAGCCTTCTTATTCTCCTTGTCCTGTTCCCTACACTTATCACCCTCAATCTGCTGAGCATGAGTCATGAGCCTAGATATGTTCATATCTTCAAGTAACATGGCATTCCTACACTTTGTTTTCCCAAGATCGGATACCCCATACATGAACTTGTTCATTTGAGCCCCAGAATCAACAACCATGTGAGGAGCATACTTGGAGAGTTAGGTGAACTTGAATCCATACTCTTGGACCGTCATAGAACCCTGCCTCAAATTCATGAACTCTTGAGCTGTTGCCTCCCTCAACCCTCTTAGGAAGAACTTGCCAGAAAGGTCTCACTAAAGCATTCCCAAGTAATAGGAGCTGCATTTGTACCCCTGTTCTCCTTCCACTGAGTATACCAGATATGAGCTACATCCTTAAGCTGGTAAAATGCCAACTCATCCCTATCATTCCCAGTTACCTGCATCACTTCGAAGATATTCTTGACCTCATCAAATGATGTTTTGGGGATCCTCACCTGTCTGTGAATCTAAGAACTCAGGAGGATTCATCTTAACGAAATCACAAACTCTAGTTACAGCTGACCCAACATTAGTATTTGTAGGAACTGGAACCTGCTGATTGTTCTGGTTGGTCACACTCTGAGCTAATAATTGGATAGTGTTCCGAAATTCAACCTTCGAAACTTCCTGATCAGGGACTGGAGGAGCTGCGTTAGCATTGTGTGCATTCATGCCCCTTTCATAAGCTCTACAAGGAGGCCATGATCTAAAATGCAAAACGATGAGTCTGAACAAGGAATTAGATCATACCTTACGCATGATAAGAGCAACAAAAAGAGTGAAGTTCTTCCTAAAACACTTCGTAGCCTCCCTCTCATTAGATATGGTGCACTTCACACCAATGAAAAAGACTCTACTTAGTGCGGCTTTTCAGACATCCTAGGAGACTTAAACCTTGTGCTCTGATACCAAGTTTGTCACTCCCCGAGGCTACCCCCTGGACGCAAACACGGGACCTAGGATCACGAGTGACCCCAAGCTAACCCTGCTGGCATATCATAAGCATACTAAGATAAACCTAATCAATGAATTCTATGTGGGAGCTAAATCATATAAATAATTTGAAATGATGGGGAATACCCATATACTAAATCTGAATATAAGAAAACTGAGAGTTTGAATACAAATGAAAAGTCAAACTCTAAGACTAAAGCTGAAACTAACTATGTCTGAAATAAAGTCTCTACTTACTAGAAATGCTGGGATATTCCCCAGTTATATCTAGCAAAACTTAAACTAGAACTAAAAGCAAAGGAAGATAATCATGTCACTCGTCCTCGAAGAATGAGGACTCACCACTGATGCTGCTGAACTAAAGATTGGGAACCGATCTATGCGTGATCTATAATCTGAGACCCTAAACCTAAATCACGAGCAGATGTATCGCAGAGTATGCGTCAGTACATGAAAGGTAATGAGCATGCATGATAGAATAAAGTTGAACAATAATAATAACTAAACCAAAGCGTATAGCTGAGCAATGATAAGAGATAAGCACAATACTATACTGAGACTATTGAACATGACCTAACCGAATGGAATGACCAAGTTTATAACATTCTGAGACAGAAATCTGACTGTAACCGATAACATGGTCAATGCAATAGAATCTGACTGTAAGGGAACTACTAATAACCAACATAAAACCACATGAGCTAAATGTGGAGTTCGATGTATACGCCCCATCGAGAGGACCCAATGTACCCTGCCAGAGGTATAGAGGCATGACTGGCATAATCACTAAAATGATGCCCACATAGGGGACTTACAACCTATGGGGCACGTAGTTCTGGGACTTGAGGGTGGCTGACCCTAGTCCACTCGGTATTAAGCTTCTCCCAATTAATTAGGTAATTAACAATTTATGACTGAATTTCTGTAATATTAGATAGCTCAAAACTGACATGCTAACTGAAAATGCAACATTAATACGCTTATAATGAAACATTCAAATCTAAGGAATGTATATCTGAAATATCTGACCTAGCATATGTAATTCATGAACTAAAAGAACTACATAGCTAGGGTTCTTAATTTATGAAAGAATCTATGCAAAACAAAACTAAAATCATGATAATCTGATTAGGAACATTGAATTAACTAATTCATAATAATCTGTTGAAATTCTAGAAACCCTAGGTCTAGATAATAAGAAGGGAATCAAGAATCTAACTGAAGTCTAGGGACTTAATGGGTGAAAGGAACCCACTAGTGAAATCCCACATACCTGGTAACGAATTCCACGAAGAAAATCTTTTGATTTCGGGGCTAAAACTGATGAAAACCTACTGCGTTCTTGGACTAGGGCTTGGTCAACTCCTTCTCCTTCTTTTCGTTCAACTTGATAAATTTTTGGATAATAAGTTGACTAGGGTAAGTTCTAATTAAGTTGCTAGGCATAAACTGACCAAAACTTCATAGTTTAGGGGCCCAACGCATAAGGAAAATACCAAAAGACCCTTGACTTAAAAGTTGTCGGAGTCACTGACGGACGAGACCAATGGACCATCGATAGACTGATGGTCCGTATTGGTTAATCGTCGATCATGGTTGAAGCTGAAACTGGGGGTCTGATCCACGGACACGGACCACGGTCCATGACCTGACCTACGTTCCGTAGGTCTGGCCGTGGGTCGACACTTAGCCAAAATATTTGGGACTTTTCTGGGGAGGGCTGCAGGTGACCATCCATGGACCACCAGCACGGATCGTGGGTCACCCTACGGTCCGTAGGTGGTGCCCGTCGGTGGCACCTGTAGCTTCTGAAATCTGCAATCTGGTCTATCTAGGATATGGGGTGTTACACACTTGGTCTTCTCTAGTATGCCATTCTCGGATAACTTTTGTCATGTAAGATAGGAACAAGGCTACAAATTCATACGGTTGGTTCATTAATCCTCCATGGAGTAATAATCATCCATACCTTTATTGATTGAATAAAGGCTACAATAGAAGTATTGTAGCAAGAAATTATCCAGAGCAACATGTCTTGAACATTGCAAAAGTAGTTTCTTGAACCACAACCAAGTTTCATGTAGAAGTTAACCTCCAATGCACTTGAAATTTTTGATTTGGGTTCTAAGTTTCACAAATCTTTTTGGTGGGAAAGAATCTCTTCAATCTAGCTTTATTTAACTCATCCCAAGAAGTGATAGAGTCATTTGGCAATTCCACCAACCATCTTGTAGCTTCATCCGTCAAAGAGAACGGGAATAACCTCAATCTCACGGACTCTTGTGAGATTGTTTTTAACACAAATGGTCCACACACGTCCACAAAATTTTGAAGGTGTTCATGGGGATCCTCATTAGCTAAACCCTAAAACATTCATTGTAGTTGGAGGAATTGTAGCAATGTTCTGGTTTCATGAAATACTACCCTCCCGGCTTTGGGAGGTATGCGGATGGTTCCGATGGTTTGAAAAATATTCACATGCATATCATTCAAATTATCGATGTTGTCGTTTTGACCGTAGTGACTATTATAGTCACTACCATGGTCACTCATTGTATTAGCCCTGCAAATCAGCCAATAATAACACAATGCAACAATCTACTACAACTAATAAAATTTACAAACTAATTTCTCAAATAAAATTCTCAACCACCATTCTCTGGCAGCGGTGCAATTTTTGATAATGCTCAAATGTTCTCTTCTAAATCAATTAAAAGAGACATCGGTCGTTGATAATAAAAATACCCAAGTAAGAGTCGGGGTTGAATTCCACAGAGAATGATATATCATAGAGAATTTTTATCAAGAAATTTAGATTGTAAAATAATTCATTTGTAGTAGTAAAAACAAGTAGGTTGATGATTCCACCAATTTAATAAAAATGATTTGGTTATCAATGGTCACAATTAAACTAAAATTTTGGAAACATTAAGAAGTAAAAAAGAAATCTAGGGGTTTGGGGATTGGAATTCAATGTCATATATGGGTAATTGTACTACTCTATAGTGATGAACATTCATGAATAGGTTGGGTAATCTTCAATGATACTAATATTCTTTCCATCTCATAGCATCCTTAAATAAAATCTCATTTCGGTCTCATCTATATGATATACTAAATAACCCAATACCTTACTCTATTCTCTCTTTCGATGCATAAATAGGGCTAATAGATCCGAACCATAACCTCTATTTTCAAGAAGTTACATAAATCAAACCGAAATTGCTAATATCTGAATAATTACCCACTCCAATCAGTCTCTTTCGAGCATCGATCGGAGATCGGAAGTAGTAATTAAGTGTGCAACCTTAACCTATAAGTTAACCTCATGCTAATTAGCTCAAATTAATGTATGAATATCAGTAAAACAGAGCATAACATAATACCCACTATATTAAATCAACATTGGACCTCATAATTACACCCCTAGGCCTTGGGGTATAAGGAACCATCACAAAAAGAAAATAAATTATACCTTTCATGGAAGAAGCCTTGGGTAACATGAAACTAAGAAAATATAAGCAGACACTCTGAATTCAACTTAAATTTGTCAATTTCAAGAATAAAGTTGAAAAACCCCAAAAAAACAAAGAAAGAGTTATTAATATGGTAAAATGTTTTTTTCTTCACTTGTTCATACACCAAAAAACCATTGAACCTCATGTGGCCTCTATTTTTCTCTCTCCTTTGGACTATTTATAATTTCCTAACATTTGGCCCAAAATTAATTACGTTACCCATTAAGTGACATCGGTCGGGCTCGCTGATCACAATGGGCGGATATCCAATTTCTCTCCCGCTCATATTTTCTTGATCTAGGCTTTAGGTGTTTGAACCTATGTCAGTGAAATCAGTCTTCCTTTCAGATTTGAACAACCATAGTTAACCTTTCAAGCCTTCAATTTTTCTCCATGCACTCTCAGTTTCAGAGATTGTTAACAAGTTCGCTCTTCTTATTCAACGAGTTCACATTTCTTTCGGAGGTCGCCGATCTACCACAATTAATGCAAGTATTGTGCACTTTCAATTTGGGCAATATCATGCTCAACATGCGCTCCATCTTTCTTGTTTTGCGATCATCAGGGTATAGTTTACACTTCTTTTTATGTTTTTTGCCATTATTTCAAATATTCATCCATGCCTTGTCCATTAGTCTTCATAACTTCCAATTATCAAAATATCATTAAAGTAGGACATAATTAGGTATTGAGGGCACTAATTGTTGAGCTGAATAGGCCTCAAATGACTATTAATCTACTACTCATCACTCTGTCCTAGAGAGATTACCCCATATGCCACAAAATATTCCTATTTCTAGGGGCATGCTTAATAGACGCATCACTGAGATTGTAGCAATATTTGGAGGCACCACAACTCGTTTGTTGGCCATCCTTACAATATATGTCCCATAGCATCTAATTGAGATAGCATGAACCCAATATCATTAGAACTTTAGGCATCTATCTAGCTCGTGAGGTATGCCTCTAGACCCCTAATGTGACCTTGTATCATAACAACCTGCTTTTAGAGTTCAAAACGCAATCTATTTTATATAGCTTGAACTTGAATCTAGATGGTAACTTCTGAATTACCTGATTTAGTACCGCTTTGGTCTGTCTCTACTCTTCTTCTTATTTCTCTAGAAATGCCAAGGGAACCGTGGAAATTGTACCTATGGCCGAAAAAGTAGAAGTTGCTATAGACCTAACCCCTGGATCTGCCTAAGTTGTTTCATTTGTAGCATGTACAACTACTCCCTCAACTAGTGTAGACTCATTCGGTAGGTTTGGAGCAATAGCCAATGGTGGTGCTGCCTTCACTACTATTTCCATGTATAATGTATTTACCATATCTTTGAATAATGTTGGAGATGTGTATTTTGTTGCTTCGGCTCGACAATCAACTAAATTATTTGCCGGCACCTTAGTATGATCAGACAATTTCCTCATCATACAAGGAAAGAGAAGGCTTACTTCTTCATTCAAGACATGATACCTCATTTATGTGGCAATAAATAAGCCCGCATTCAATGCATATCGGGCCATGATACAAGCTACTAGAGATGCCTGTGAGGAAGAAATAGTGTTGCCATTTGTTGTCGGAATTGAACTGCACACAAATAATATTCCATGAGAATTTAGCCGTAGAGGTCAATTAGGCTTCTATGTTATGTAGCCTCGGGTTAGTCATTCATGGTACCTCTTAACCCTCATTAGAAATGGCCTGAGAAATTAATTTTATTATGTACCCTCGTAACTCAAGATCAATCATCTCAAACTCGCTAGTTACCACATGATGTCGATGCTCATATAACCCCACATCAGTGTGTGCTGCGAAGTCTGGACCTTGAAAACAACTATTTAGTCACCCATAGTTGTTTTTAGAGATATCGACATTCACTACACGTACCTGCACCTGATTTAGTGGTGGCAATTGTATCGCTACCTCTTACTTATTTTTCTTTGATATATCAGAATTCATGAAGTTCAAAAAAGTAGTAGCATATGAGGCGTAGAAATCATATGTTAATGCCTCCCATAGTGTCCCATTTGTATGGTCATCCTTTCAAAGTTGTGTTTCTTGAAGAGGTCGTGGGTATCTGGAATGGCAGACACGTTAATGTCGATGATTCTACTTTCGTGCACAATTGGTCTTTTTCCCATGCCGCTAGACTTCTTAGAGATGCCAAAGTAGAAAGTTTCCTTAGAATCAAGGACTGCCCATGTGGCTCTAATAACATCAACAATGTGACGTTGGACAGTTCTGTCTTCTTCTCTTTTGTGAACAAACATCTCAAAGGTGTCCTAGTTTCCCTCACTGTCATTGCTCTAACTGTCCTCTACCTCATCACCCCTAGTATCATCTTTATTATATCCAGGGTCATGAAGTTCTTCTCAGACTCATCTTCATTTCGTAATCCATCTCCCTTCTTTTCAAACTTTAAAGGAGTGGCTTCAGGTTGTTCCACTGACCGGCTTTCCTAGACCTAGTCACTCTTGGTGAATGTGGTTCGATTTTAGTCTCACAATGAAACGTCGAGCCACTGGAAGATTAATTTTCTAATCCTGATCCCAAAGGACTGTAGGAGGAGAGGTGCAGTTGTGCTATCTTCCATATTGTTTTTGGGATTGTACCTAGAAGAATAAGAGTTAGAATTTGGATACAATTTAATGACAACACTAACGAGTACTCAGACTTCCGTTGTATATTTATACATGGTGGCGATATTCCTTAAGAATGTCGTCAATCAATCTATTATTGGGAAATACCAAGTACTTTAGACAGAAATATAAAATCTTTTTGTTTTTTTGAATTGTATTTATAAGGCAGATTATACGGTCTGTGAAAGAGTTAACTGTTTGTATAGGTCTCCAATAATGGTGCTTTAGAGAATTTAGTCTAGGTTTGGTTCACGAGAGGCATAATGGTCCGTGGTGATGCTTACAGACAGTCTATCTGATTGTGATCTTAAACATAAACCAAATTTCACACCCTTTTTCAAACAACCAAAAAGTTCGACCCTATAGAAAAAACAAAAATGACAAAAACAACTACACCCATAGAGGGGTAAATTTTTTGATGATGGATATTCTTTGAATCACGTGCCCTCTGAAATTCACAAATCGTGGGTGAGAGAGAGTTATTTTTATACTTTATGAAATATGGTTTTCAAAAGAGAGAAGAAAGATGATGATTTGGGGTGAAACCCCTTTTATAGGGTTAATTAGGATTTTGGGTCAAACCAGGTCGGGTCAACTTTAAGTTCGTCGACATGGTTTCTACAGACCGTACTATCAACCATTATAAAGTAAATGGTCTGTGTACCCTCCCGTTAACACATACTTAGGAAAATTTTGGGAAAAATTCCTGGAAGTTCAGGAGAGGCTAAACGGTCCATTAAAATGTGAATGTAAACCCTTTCGTGAACATGTACCCAACTTTTGGCCCATCTTTTACGATTGGTTTATCGATTGGTTCACTAACCGTTTAGATAAATATAGACTGTGGACCCTTCCGTGGTGAATAAATTCACCCCAATTTCTTCCAGCAACCATTTAATACACAGTGACACTATAAATTCAAAAAATAAAACAGAAATTAACTACTTATTACAATTACATCTTGGGTTGCCTCCAAAGTAGTGCTCAATTTAACGTCACGGCACAACGTAGGTTACTTGATTACTTGGACTTCATTAAGTTGGAGCTCCTCAAATTTTTACCTCTTATGGAACCCCCATGTACAACTTCACTCATTGTGCATTCACTCCGAACTTCCCCCCATCTGGTGCCTCTTACTCCACTATGCCATTAAGGAACACTCGTATGACTAGGAATGCATGCTCATGACCATTTAGACTTCGTTTTACCTGAAACAATCAGAGGCTTGAATTAAAAAACAACACCAAGTCTCCAGGGCTAAATTCCCTCTTCTCAATTTTCCAATCATGGTACAACTTCATTTTTTCCTTATACAATGCAGACCTATCATATGCCCTTAGTCCGAAATCATCAAATTCATTAAGTTGTCTCAGCCTCATGTTTGTTGCATTCTTCCAACTAAGGTTTAGCCTCTTTAGGGCCCACAATGCTTTGTGCTCCAACTCAACAGGCAAATAACTGCCTTTCCAACACAAACTTGTATGGTGACAATTTCGAAATTTGTCTGGTATGCCTAGAATGCATCATAATGTTTCTGTGCTTAGTTAATTCTATTAGAATTCATATTGCCTTTGCCAAAATTTCTTTTATATCTTTATTGGACACTTCAACTTGTCCACTAGTCTGTGAGTGATAAGAATTTGCTATCTTATGTTGCTTCACTCCATATTTGGCCAACATTTTCAAGAAAATCTTATTATAGAAGTGCAATCCGCCATCACTAATAATGTCTTTAGTTTACATCCCATTTCTGGAAGTCGTTTCTGAAAGGTCTTAGTACTCAAGTAAATCTCAGTACAACATTTCATCAGTAGATGGTTGGTCAGGTAGAGCGTACTGTTCAGACCTTAGAGTATATGTTGAGAGCTTGTGTGATCAATTTCAAGGGTATTTGGGATGATCACCAACCTCTCATAGAGTTCACCTATAATAATAGCTCCTATTCTAATATTCAAATGGCCCTTTATAAGGCTCCATATAGGCGTAGATGCAAGTCTCCGGTTGTTTGGTTCGAAGTAGGTGAAGCATCCTTGATTGGTCAAGATTTGGTTCATGAGGCTATGGAGAAAGTTTAGCTCATCAAGGATAGACTAAACACAACTCAGAGTCGTCAGAAGTCCTTTGCAGATGTGAGGAGAAGGGACTTATAGTTTGAGATCGTTGATTTAGTTTTCCTAAAGGTGTCACCTATGAAAGAGGTGATGAGATTTGGAAAGAAAGGGAAGCTTAGTCCCAGGTACGTAGGTCCTTATAAAATCCTGAAAAAGGTTGGTAATGTTGCTAATGAGTTAGACTTACCAGTAGAACTAGCAGAAGTTCACCTAGTCTTTCACATTTCCAGTTGAAGAAGTGTGTGGGCGATCCAGCATCGATAGTACCTTTAGAGAGTGTGGCTGTGAAAGATAGCCTCATCTATAAGGATATTTCAGTTGAGATTCTTATCCGTCAGGTTCATAGGTTGAGAAAAAAGGAAGTGACTTCAGTAAAGGTTTTGTGGAGAAGTTAGTCCGTAGAGGGAGCTACTTGGCAAGCAGAAGCAACAATGATGGCCAAGTATCCTCACCTCTTTTCTTTTGATTAAGTTTTAGACTGAGGTAATAGTTCCTCTCCAGTCTCTCAGTTTACAGTTGTGTAATTGTGTCTCAATATCTTGTTCCATCAGTTATCATTGAATTTCAGCCTTTTTGCATGATAATGGAGCTTACTTCAGTTAAATATCCATCTCTAGTACTCAGTTGGTAGGAAGTTTACCCCTTCCCTCCATACTTAGCTTGTTTAGTCTTCATTTGAGAACAAATGATCTTAAGGGAGAGCTATTGTAACACCTCAGAAATCTAATTAGGACTGAACAAGTGAAAAAAAGGTTAACCAGGGAGAGGTCCACAGGCCATGTATAAGACCACGACTTGCATTGTCACCCTCATCGTGGTTCACACCCAACAAAATATTCAGGACTACAGACCCCTCCACGGGATGTGGAACTCTACTTGGGCCATCAGGGTGCCTGTCAAAGTAACCAGGAGCCACCAAACTTCCTATAAAGAACCACAGTTTCTTATACGGCCCGTGGTGCTTCACAAAGTTTGTGAACTAGACCGTGGAAAGGACATGTCAAGCTTGGAGTTTTGGGTCAACTTCAAACGATCAACTCTTTTAGCACAAAATTAATTACGTGGCCCATAACCTATCAAATTAAAGATATTTGAATCCTCTTTCCAATGCCATCAACTTTTCTAAAATCGAAGCTCAAAGTAAAAATTTATGCTTATTTTAGTAGAGCCCTATTGGGCAAGGCCATCACCACGACCCAGTAGACAGGCCGTGGTCCTTAAGGCGGCCCATCAGTCCCCTCGTGACGACACTTCGGTAGCTTTAAGTCAATGTCATTTTGGTATTTTACCCTATGCTCTTGGCACTTAAACTATGTCATTTGATGCTAAACTACATTGTTTTACTCAGTCTAAGCCTTTTAACCTAGTCAAAAACTACCTAGAACCCTCATTCTCCTAAAATTACCAAACTTATAGTGAAAACAAGATGAAGAGTCGCCAGTTTCTCCAAAGGACAAGCAGAAGAGTTCTTTGAAGTTTAGCCCTGAAATCCAAAGGATTCTTCTATAGATTTCATCACCTGGTATGTGGGTTTCACTAGTGGGTTCCTTTCACCTATTCAATCCCTATAATTTAGTTAGTTCATCAATTTCTCATAATCTATTCAGACATAAGGTTTCCAGAATTTGAAGATTTATTGTGACTTTAACTATTAAGTTTCCATGATATAAATAACTTGTTTCTTGGTGAATTAGTTAGTTCCATGGATAGGACTCAGAACCCCAACTCGTGTAAATTTATCACACTTCATGAATTATACTTGCTAGGAAAATCAAACACAAAGTCTTACTTCAGAATTCAAATGTCATATTCTCAATATATAAATGTTCCATTCTAAGTTAGCATGTCAGTAATTTGAGCTACTCAGTGCATTTTAGCTTCATATATTAAGTTAGGTGTAGACTTAGCACTGAGTGGACTAGGGTTTAGTGTACCCTCAAGTCCTAGATGTACGTGCTTATGTAGCTTTATAAGTCCCCTCTGTTGGGCATCGGTTTTAGTGATCATGCCACAGTCATGCCTTTATACCCCTGACAAGGTATATTGGGTCCTTTCGATGGGGCGTATACATTGAACTCCACGTTTAACTCAAGTGGTTTATGTCGGTTAATAGGATCTCCCATAGTTAGACTCTTATTGCATTGACAAGGTTTTCAACACTTACTTTAATACACAGTTCAATATGTTACTTTCATTATTAGTACTGTATCGTTGCATTTAGTTCAAATTTCTGTTACACTTCAGCACAACTTATTTCAATATTCATTATTATATTGCTCAGTTATATCATTGTTCAGCTTAATATTTACATTCTACATTTTCAGTAAATTCAAAATACTAACACATACTTTTGCGCTACATCATTTTATTATGTAGGTTTAGTCGCTCAGCATCTAGATCACGCTCAGTTTCATTCCCAATCCGAGTTTATCATCTTCAGTGGTGAGTCCTCATACTTCGAGGACAATATACAAGTTTTGCCTTTCAATCTTTATTTTTGTTTTTTGTCTTGTTAGAGTTAGTTGGGGTCATGTCCTAGCAATTAGACTAAGTTAGAGGCTCTTCACACATAGTAGTAGATTCAGCTTGAGTTATTAAGTGTTGTTTCAGTCATTACTAAACTCTTATTATATTTTATACATACAGACTAGTTGGGTTTACCCATCTCACATATCCACTGTGTTAGTCTGTGCATGATAAATGATTTACTTGATTTTTTTCACTATGCATGTTATATGCCAGACTCAGGGTTATCTTGGGGTCACTCATGATCCTATGTCTCGTGTTACGTCTAGGGAGTAACTTGGGGTGTGACAGTATACACATTAAACATCCCTAAAGATCCATTATTACTATCTCTAAAGATCAGATATTCAATCCCTCAAAATCTTCCATTCAAATCCCTCTAAATCTACTACACTATCACAATATTATTCTCAACAATTACTGCAACAAATTTGTATAAGTTCACTTATTTACAACACTATATACATTAATATATACAATCATTTTTTATTAATTCATCATGCTCAGATCTTCTTAAATTGATGCTATTTGATCAAGAAGCATCCATTTGCATGATAAAAAATGATGGTGTTGCCGTGCCATGGATTTTGTAAATGCATAAGTTATGTGAAGACATCTGGATAGGTGTGGAAGAGTAATGACTATTTTATCTACAACCTCTCTTATATATTGACATTCTTCTTTGATGTATTTTGTCCTCTCAGGATAAACTAGACAAGTAGCAATCTGAATAACACTAATTTTATCAAAATGGTGAAGAGTAAGATTAGATTGAGAAAAATCCAATCTCATCAAGTAATCCACAAAGCCATACAACCTCAGCGCAAGTAGTAGACATAGATTGATATTCAGGCTTTGTTGATGATTTTGATACAAAATCTTGCTTCTTACTCTTCCAAGATATAAATGATTTTCCAAGAAATCTGCACCAACCTGTGATTGAAAGATGAGTATCAGGAAATCCCACCTTTTAAGAATCACTAAAAGCAGTAAGACAAATAGTAGAACAACTAGGAAAGAATAATCCATGAGTAGATGTTCCTAGAAGATAATGAATGAAGCGAGAAACTGTCACACAATGGAGATGTTGGGGAGCTTTCATTCCTCCCATGTAGGTGATGAGAAAAATTTAGATGGAGGTTTCATATACATATATTCTTTAATAGCATAATGGAGAAAATCATTTTTGACATCCAGTTGATGGAGAGACCAATTTTGTGAAAAAGAAATGACAATAATTGTTCGCACCATAGTCATTTTTGCTACTGGTGCAAACGTCTCTTCATAGTCCACATCATTTCTCCTATTTATTACCAAGAACAACCAACCAAACTTTGTATTTATCAAGAGTTCCATCAGAATGAAACTTATTTGAATATGCCCATTTACATCCAATTTGATGGACATTTGAAGGCCATGAAACACTGTCCCATGTGTTATTTTCTTTAAGGGCCAAAAGTTCTTCATCCATTGCTTTTGGCCAACATTCATACTTGGAAACTTGTGAGTAACAAGTTGGAACAGAAATGGTGGATAAAGTAGAAGAAAAGGCATACCAATTAGGAATACGAGATACTCTAGTAGATCACCGAGTAGGCTCAGGAGGATTAGACCTTGAAGAATTCAAAATTCTAGATATAATGCAATCTCAAGTGGCGGATCAGTTTCAGGATGGAGTAGAGTTGGCCAATGCCGTTCATATACAAATCCAAGTTTGAACCACTTAAAAGAAGATGAAAAATCTTCTAAAGTAGGAAGAAGAGGAGAAACAGATGACGACTCGTCGTGAGTAGAAAAGAAATACTAATTTTCAAAGGAAACAACATTCTAGAAACACGAAATTTATCAGAACATGGATCATAGATTATAAAACCTTTCTGTGAAGTACTATAACCCATAAAAGTACTATTAGTAGACTGAACAAAAAGTTTATTTTGGTGAGAAGGAGGCAGATGCACAAAATAAACACAACCAAATGTATGAAAATGATCATAGCTAGGATTTTGGTGATAAAGACGATAATATGGAGGCTAAAGATTTAGCACGTTATATGATAGTATATTAATTAAATCGACAGCAATAGACTATTCTTCCACCCAGTTTTTGAATGGGATACAAGATTCAGTAAATAAAGTATGAGAGACATCTGAAAGATGCCGATTTTTCAGCTTAGGAACCCCATTTCGTTGTGGTGTATATGGACAAGAGCTTTGTGAGACAATTTCATTCTGAAGTTAGAAATTTTTGAATTCATAAAACATATATTCTCCACCACAATCAGATATTAATAATTTGATGCCTGTAGAAGATTGAGTCTCAATGAAAGCCAAAAATGTCTTGAACAAGGAAAATACCTCATATTTGGATGGAAGAAAATACACACATGTAAACTGACTATAATCATTTATGAATGTCACAAAGTACTTGAAATGAGCATGAGAAACAATTGGTGAAATTCCCCAAACATCACTATGAAGAACATCAAAACATTTTGTAGCACGACTACCAAATTTAGAAAAAGGAAGAGTTTTACTTTTGCCTAATTTACAAGTAGAACCGTCAATGGAAGCAGCTGAAAATTGAGTTTTATTCCCCAATAAACCAGAATTAGATAAATGAGATAGCACAATAAAATTTGGATGTCCTAAACGCTTATGCCAAAGCTCACTCTTGTTAGTTGTAGAAGTACAAGCAAATGATAGAACATGAGAATGAAAAAGTGTATAGGAAATAATCTTCCGACTTTAGGCCCCTTTGCAATTATCATCCCCGACACATGATCCTGCACAAGACAACAATTACAAGAAAAATTCACATCACAATTGTTACAACCAATTTTCCAACTTAAATAAGACTACTTAGAGCTTTGGTCAAATAAAAGCATTTTTGAATGTTGGAGTAATATCGCCAACCTTGGTAATGGGTAAATTACTACCATTTGCAATCTATATTTCTGATAGACATTGATGCTCACCACCATTTTTAGTTTGCTTTTTGAGTTGGTCATTTGATTGGAAGCACCCAATCAACAATAAAAAATTTAGATGTAACATTAATACCTTGTAATCCCAATCTTGAAAAGGCTGACACGATCACTTGTACCATTTCAAGAGTAAGAGCTTATTATGAAGATGAGTTATCAATAGTGGAGCCATTTATCCCAGCTTGAGAAGATATTACCCTATGGTTTTAAGGGAGTGTAGGACATTCTTTATTAATGTGTCCTTTTTTACATTAATTACAGAACTTCTTACAGCAGTTTCTAGCAATATGACCATAGTTCTTGCGACTGTAGCATTGAGTTCTAGTCATATCCCTGCCTTTTCTTTTACCTTGAGAAACAAATGCAACACTGACATCATTTTCTTTCTTGTAAGCATTTTGTGGGACAAGATGGTTCTCTTAACAAAGTAGTTCCCTAAAACAAACATCAAAGGAGGGAGATGGATCATGTTAATCAAGTTAGAGCGAACAATCTCAAACATAAACAATAATTTAATCAAAAAATGATCTTGCTTGCTTTGCTCATGAACTTCCTGAATTACAAACAATGATTAGAGGGTATTTTAGCATAAAGAATATCTATAATTTAGCCCATAAGTTCTGAAATCCAGAATAATAATCCTTAACAAAGAGACCTCGTTCAGAGTAGATAGCAATTTTAAACTCTAATTGAATACATCTTGTGCTATTATCTTGGTTGTAAACCGTTTGTAAATAATCCCTAAAGGTCTTAGTTGTCTTCTAAGGCTGTATATTAAGAACAATAAGAGGGTCAATTGACCCTAAAATCTATGTCATCACTCGATCATCTTTAATCTTCCATTCACCTAACTTGGTAGGATATATAGGAGCAGGATCACAACCATCTATATGAACCCATAGTTCTTTTCCGGTGACAAAAATTGAAATTGAAATTCCCATGAAGAATAATTATTTCCGGTGAAAAAAACACTGAAGTATTCAAAGTGATGTGAATTCAGGCTTTTGAATAGCTACAAAAACTAGAAATACAATGACTCAAGAAAACAACTAGAATGATCAAGACCAAGAGTACTTCTAGGCGCTAAGGACTAATTGTGGACGAATTGTCAACAAAAGAAAGATTTTCGAAAAAAAAGTTCTATGAAACAAAACAGCCAAGAGAAGGCTCCAATACCATGTCAAGATTTTGCTAAATGCCTCTCAAAGTGAGAGTCTTTACTTATATAGAGAGTATACAAATTAAACATCCCTAAGGATCTGTTATTCCTATCCCTAAAGATCAGCAACTCAATCTCTTACAATCTCCCATTCAAATCCCCTTAAATATGTTATGCTATCCCTCCAAGTACTCAAGTCTATAACAATATTATTCTCTATGATTACTTCAACAAATTTGTATAATTAGACTTATTTACAACACTATACATGAATATATAAAATCATTCTCTATTAAATCATCATGCTAAAAAACAAGGTTTTCACAAGTAAGAGACAATTTATGGGATATGGGGATTGGTATTGATGTCAAGTAGGGGTTTAAGTGCTGGCTCTATAACACTACAGAACAATTTTAAGCTAGGTAATCTTCAATGATACTAATCCTTTTTCAATCTCAAAGCATAATATCAGAGAATATTCTTTTGGTATTATCTATGTAAATCACAAAACAACCCATTACCTTATTAAAAATCTCTCTTTCAAGCAAATTTGAAAAATAGAATTGAACCATAATCCCTCTTTCAAGCAAACTACAAAAATCAACCCTTAATTGCAAGCATTGATCTATCTACCCACTTTAATTGATCTCTTTCAAGAACCAAATAAACATCTAAGCTAGGATTAAGTTGGCCATCTTAACCTATAAGTTAAACCCCATGATAAATAACTCAAATCCATGAATGAACAATAAAGAAGAGCAAGGCAAAGGACCCATTAAATTAAATCAACACCAAACTACATAATCACACCCCTAGATTTTTTGTTTTAGCCAAGCATCACAAAAAGGAAATAAATTATATCCATAATGTTCAGCCATTAATGTGTTGATAATTAGATAGAATCTTGAACACCCACTTTAATTTCAAACTTAAAATGTCTATTACGAGAGTATTTAAAAACCTAGAAACTAAGAGAGGAACTATACTGTTCAATATCAAAAAGTTAGATTAGGCTGAAGAAACATTTTCTCACTCATTAGAACTATTTATAGTTTCCCTAAATGTTAATCCGAAAAGCCACTTGCATCCCTTTTGGCTACATTAGTCGGGCTCGTCTAGCATGAAGATCTTCGTTCCATCAATCAACTCGCCATTTCTTAGCCTTAGGCTTTAGGTGTTTGAGCCCCAATTGGCGAACTCGATGAAGTTCGCCTTTCACGATCAGTGGCTTGCCGATGTCCACCCTGTTAGCCTAGTTTGACCCTTATCGTTGCCCAACACTTTGTCACTTTTGGCGAAGGAATTTGGGCTCACCTTTTAACATTCAATGCATCACGGATGCCTACTTTCTTTGTCGATGATAACGCTCAACTACACTTCATCAAATTCTAAGTCTAGAAGGTTGCAATCAAGTATAAACCCAACAAAGAGTTGGGGTCGATCCCAAAGGGAGTGATACGATAGATAATTCAATTATGAAGTGAAAGGAGTGTTATAATCAACTATAGAAATAGACATTTTCGAAACGATTAAATTAAATGGTAGGGGTTTGACAATTAATGTCAATTGGGGGGGATGAAAGAGATAATTAACAACTATGAAAATACGGGGGTAATCAAATAGAGAGGGATCCTTGGGGATGTGATCGATTAAATGCCAATTTCATTGTACGGGTGATTATTATTTACTAAAAAAAGGTAGAATCCTAGTGTGTAGGCTTGACTTTAGGTGTAATAGCTATTTCTCAATCAACTATTAAGAATCAAGCGAGTTCTCTCGAACCTTGACAAGTCTAACAAATATGAACATCCCAAAACCTCAATTAATTTACTCTCTCGAGCTAGATTGGTTGGATCAAATACAAACCCAATTTCTCAAGTTGAATCCACAATAAACCAATCGCTACAATCATCAAGTGATAAATTTAATTCTAAAACCTCTTCCTGAAGCAAGTCTAGAATACTAAGGTAGAACTGTATTTGCATTTAAAACGTTTGTAAAAGACTTTTGAAAATTTTATAAACTTTTCTGAACTTGACTCTTAACTTCACTTGACTTGACTCTTAACTTCCCTTGAATTGAATTATGGATTCAAGGATTGTGATTTGTGATAGGAATGATCTCATGATGTTTAGGAATTTTATTAGATAGCTAAACATGAAAAAAGATCAAGAAATCACTGTCTGGAAACAAGTACGCGAAGCGGAGTTGCATTTAAATATTTGATCGTGAAATTTAATTTTGAAACAGAGGAGTCCGCGTCCTAACCGTGATGCGGAGCTGATTTTTATTCACTTGGGGGGCAAGTCCACGACGCGGACTTGTGTGCCAAAACCTGCTCAACTTTTTCTTTCTTCCTTTTCCAGCCCTAAATCGCTTAAACTCGACTATTTATCTCAAATTCTTTTTAGATTCATATACCCAGTATATGTACCCAAGAACCTAACTAAAAAAAATTTAAAACTCAATTTAAAGATCTCAGAAACTTCTCAATTCAGCCGAATTCAAGAACGAAAAAAAAAATTAAGATATACATATCAAGAACATCAAACTTTCAACCTTTTTAGAATGAATTTCACTGAACTAAACATGTTTGGTGCGTGGGTTAGCGATCCCAACGTTATGATAGTCTCACATACCTTGTAGTATCGGATCCTTGGCGAATTCCATAACAAAAATCTCAACAACTTGACAAATCTTGAGTTTCTCTTTTCATTTCTCCTATTTTTTCTTCTCTCAAAGCCCTAGCTTATTTCTTAATTGCGTAAACTGAACAGACTCAGTTTAGACCCCAAATAATTTTGTAAAGACAGATTTAATTAATTGGATAAGGAAAAGACTAACCTACCCTTCAAAAATCCGGATTAGACTTTCCTTATTTGAACAACCCAACTTCAAATGGGCATATCTCATTCGTACGAACTCTGAATCGCGCAATCTCGGCGGCGTTGGAAAGATTATTCCAAGATATTTCCCAACATATCTGGATACATGATATACCATGAGTTTACGATGATTCTAATACAGTTCACTTAAAAGTTGTGTGTGTCTAGGGCCTTTTTGTATTGGTTTTTATGTGTTTTTATCGTATTTTGCATGAAAGATGTTCAGGCGCGGAAGTATAGAGACAGCTGAAAGAAATATAGAAAAAGGGCATTCACGGAGGTGATCTACGGACCATAGGTCCATTGACGGTCCGTAGGTGATGACCGTAGATCAGCAGGCAAGGCATGGAAAACAAATCAGGGAAATCTGACAAAATGTGGAACCACAGTGGCTATTGACGATCCGTAGATTGATCTACGGACCGTACTATTGATTCGTAGATTGATACCGCGAGGGTTCCAGTACCTGATTTTTGAAAATTCTAAGTGTGGAGCTACGAGGGAAGCCACGGACCATAGATCGATCTACGGTCCGTACCGCAGGTCCGTCGTTTGCTTCAGAGAAGCTGATTTTTGGAAGTTGAAATATTTTCTAAGTCCTGGCTGACAGAAGGGATTTACGAACTGTAGATCCATCGACGGTTCGTAAGTCAGTCTCGTGGAATGAAGACGCGTGCCTGAACAAACTTTCCTTAATTGTTTCCCTTTTAATTTAGGATTTTGTTTTCTATAAATAGGGCATGTAAACCTCATTTTTGAGGGTTACACATTATTATTCTAGTTTTACTTAGTGACTTTGGAGATTAATTTGCAACCCTAGCAATTATTGATTTCCTAAGTTCGTTTTGTTGATTTTGGGCTTTGCAATTCAAGTTGAATTTCTGAATTATTATTCTCTTTACCTAAGTTCATGATTTCGTCATCTAACATTATGAATTGTGTTTTTGCTATTATGGGTAACTAAACTTCACACCTAGGGTTATGGGATCCATGAGCGATTAACAAGGTATGAATAGTAAATAAGCAATTCTTGAATAGTGTTTTGCATGCATTGATAATTCTTTCGTTTAGAAGTCTTTTTAACGAGTGCACGCGTTAGAACTCGCCTTGTTGCTACTTGCCGGACCAAGGAGGTAATCAACAAGAAAAAAATTATCAACATAGATTTAGTGTGATACTATCTAATAGGCTAGTGTCGATTGGTGCGAAGTAATAACTAAGCCAAAACATCGATTATGATGTCTAATATGAGGTAAAGGTAAGGGTTAGTATATTATACACACGTAGCCGGACCAAGGTGCGGGGTGAAATTCTCTAGATGCCGGACCAAGGATTTAGAGATACCTAACTTATCACTTTGCATGTAATTCACTGGGAAAGGGTTGTTGTTATTAAGATTACTGAGTTATGAGCTTGTGGTGAACACGTATACCCTAGTTAATTTTCTCATCTTGATAACAACCGAAATTGACTTTTGTTTACTGATTACTTACTGAATTCTTACAATTTGTTTCACAAAGCCCCCCTTTTTATTACTTGCTTTTGGAAGTACTTTGGCTAATTGAATATAATTGTTGGTTAAAGTAAAGTCTAAACCATTTTCCTCGTGGGATTGACCCCAACCTACAAGTTTGGTTCTTTACTTGATAACGACCGCTTATACTTCTTTAGGGAGGTGTAATTTGAGCGTATCAAATTTTGGCGCCGCTGTCGGGGAATTTTGCTATTAGATTTATTTTAACTACATTATTGAACGTTAGTCAAATATTTCCAAATATTACTTTTTCTGTTTGTTTTTGTCTCTCTCAGATTCTGACTCTAGTGTATGTCAAGTACACGGAGCCAAGACGAACCACTTACTCCGTACGATCCAGAGTTGAACAGAACTTTGCGAAGAATGAACAATCAAGGACTTCCAGTTAATCCTATCGGAGTAAATCTTGGTGATGCGGTTGAGTTACAACAGCCAAGAGTAGTTGGTGAGGAAAACTGGGGTTTAGCTGAAGATCAATTGGGAGATGCAGTGAGGGTGCATGGTCCACCAGGCCCACGACAACATGACAACTATCAGGGAAACATCGATATAGCAAACTCTGATGGACCTATTGTCCTACCTCCTCTACCTCCAGGGCACACATTTGTGGTGACTAGTAGATTGATGCAGATGCTTACAGCAAGGGGCTTATTCTCAGGATCACCATCGGAGGATCCACATGCTCACTTAGCCAAGCTAAGGGTGATTTGCAAAATTTGTGTTGGTAGACCAGACTTGGATATGGATGTCATTGGATTACGAGTATTCCCTCTGTCACTAACAGGCGATGCTGCAGTATGGTTCACTGAGCTTCCGTATAACTCAATATTCATATGGGACCAACTGGCAGAGGTGTTCCGAGCAAAATACTATCCAGTGTCCAAGAAGCTTAATCACAAAGATAGGGTCAACAATTTTGTGGCTTACCTGGAGAGTCTATGAGTAGCTCGTGGGACAGATTCACTGCCTTCGTAAGAAGTGTCCCAAATCATCGTATTGATGATGAGTCGCTGAAGGAATATTTCTATCGAGGACAGGATGATAACAATAAAGCAGTACTTGACACTATTGCTGGAGGTTCATATGGTGATTGTACATATGCACAGATTGCTAAAAAAGTGGAGAGGATCTCTCGCAACAATAAAGCATGGAGCACTAGGAGGTCAGATACTGGGAGAAACACATTTGCCGTTCATAATACAAATGACAATTCTGCAGATGATATTCGTGAGGAGATGGCCCAGATGAGGACCGAGTTGGGGTTGGTATTGAAGCATGTGAGCGGAGGAGCAGAAAAGGTAAATGCTGTGAATTACTTAACTAGAACTCCACCACCAGTAGAAGAGTGTTACTATGAAGAGGATGCTTATACTGTGAATGATCAGACGGGGGGTTTCCGACCAAATGCCCAAGGATCCAACACAGAAAATTGGCGCCAAGGTCAAGGAAACCAAGGTCGGAACTATGGAAATTACAACCGAGAGGGTCACTATGTCCGGGATGGGAACTTCAATCGCGACAACAACTACAACAAGAACAACTATGGCAACATAAACAATCGGGTTGGACCTTATGTTTCCCCTCAAAATAGGGAAACTGGAGGCAATATGGCACGCATTGAAGATATGATGCAGAAGATGATGAGAAGGTTTGATGCAACTGATGAGAATATGAAGGAGATGAGAAGCGACTTGTCTGGTATTGGACAAAAGGTTGATGTCCACATAGTGTCAATAAAGCACCTAGAGCAGCAGATGACCCAATTGTCTACTACAGTGAACTCACGTCAACCTGGCACTCTTCCTAGCAACACCATTCAGAATCCAAAGAATGACGGTCATTGTATGGCAGTTACTACTCGAGGGGTAAGCAAACCATAGATCCACCTAGGCTGTCTGTGGTGGAAGTTGAGATTAGAAAAGAAGATGTTATGATAGAGGTTAGAGAAGAGTCTGAGAATGCGACAGAGAAAGAAGCGGAGATATCTCAGAAAGTTATCCCCATACCTAGACCTCCACCACCTTTTCCACAGAGGTTAGTGAAGAAGACTAAAGATGGTAAATATCGCAGGTTTATTACTATGTTGAAGCAGCTTTCTATCAATGTTCCTTTGTAGAAGCCTTGGAGCAAATGCCTGGGTATGCGAAGTTTATGAAAGATATGGTGACAAAGAAAAGGTCTGTGAGTTTTGAAGATGATGATAGATTGCAGCATTGTAGTTCTATTGCTACAAGATCTCTTGTGCAGAAGAAGGAAGACCCTGGTGCTTTCACGATCCCATGTACTATAGGATTGTTACACTTTGCTAAGGCATTATGTGATGTTGGTGCTAGCATCAACCTCATGCCCTTGTCTATTTACAAGACGTTGGGTCTAGGAGACCCAAAGCCCACTGCAATGCGGTTACTAATGGCCGATCGAACTGTGAAGAGGCCCATTGGTGTACTCCATGATGTGTTAGTGAAAGTGGAGTCTTTCATTTTTTCGGCAGATTTTGTGATTCTTTACTGTGAAGTTGATTTTGAGGTTCCCATCATCCTTGGGAGACCATTTCTTGCCACAGGGCGTGCGTTGGTTGATATGGAAAAGGGACAGATGAAGTTCAGACTGAACAATGAAGAAGCAACTTTCAATATTTGTA
>JAJOOF010002395.1:0-22841 GCA_029582545.1 Solanum lignicaule | reverse complement strand
CCCCCCCCCCCCCCCCCCCCCCCCCCCCCCCCCCCCCCAATAGTAAAAAATGTCTCTTAGTCAAAGTGAAAGAGAATTTTTAATTTTTAAATAAGATCTTGGAGTATGAATGATTGTCAATCCATTAAAATATTACATTTTTTCTTAAATGGAACTCAAGCATTCATGTATGAGCTATTTAGCATTAATTTTAAATAAAAATCATCAAATTTGAAAGTTATATCTATATTAATTCATTCTTATGTTAGAAACTCTATGATAGAACAAATATTAGAAGTTAGATGACATTTGTGTGAAAAATTACTTAAAGTAAACCGTTGCATCACTATTTTTCTTTATAATTAGAGCATAGTTATCAAACTCATATTTGCAAATTGCAGAAATATCGTATGAGCTTGAAAAAAGATACTGATCCAAAGTTGATTTTTGATTTGGGTATCACATTTGATAATGCTAATCAATTGTCCACAAGAAAAGAAGATGACAGTATTCCAATTTTAGCTACACAACTTATAATAGGAAATTTAAACTCTATTGACTATGATATAAAGGTTGATCATCAAGACTTACAGTCTGATCAAAGGGATAAGGATTTGTCAAATAAATTGAGTTACAATAAGAATGACAAACCTCGTCATATTGAATTTGAAGAGGCTTCTGTGGAGTTATGCCCTTTACCAGAGAGCTTTGAATGTAATGGAGATGGAGGAAGAAGTATTACATTAGATGACTCTCCTATGTTGGAAAATATTTATCATACACCACATTTAGCTGAACTTACTACCACTATTTTGGGAAGCCTATTGAATGTTCAATCTTCTAATACGGTACATATTTCTGCTTTTTTTTATTCGTTTTTTTTCTAGTATTATTTAAGTTTAAACGGTCTGCTATTTTTTCTAAATGATACATTTGATTGCACAAACTTACACATTGTAGGAAAATAAAAATGAGAAAAAAACAATTCTTAGTTTCATTGTTGGTCAATCAATATCTAAAAAATTATTTTTTCTCAAATTGATCATACACTAGATCAATAAAATTTAATTATATCGTCTCAATTTCTTCGTCAAGAATATTTTACATACATATATTTTATTATATCATGTTCTAAAAATGCAATTAACATATTTATGCGAATTAAGAAAATACAAAGACAATATAATTTTTTTCTTTACTTTCTGTTATTTTTGTCCACTTCCCTTTCATCTGACGAGTGGAGATGGTTGAATATTATGAAAGAGTACTTAAAATATTTAAATAATTAATTTTAATTATTTATTTGTTTAATTTTCTTTTGAAACATAACTGGTTGATTTTAGTTTATACATGCAAGGTTAAAGTTGAGTTGAATAATTATTCAATTATGAAAATCAAAATTACTCCACATTCAAATAAATAGAGAAATAATTGTCAGCAAAATACTTACAATATTTTATGTCTTATTTTGCTATGCAGCAAGAAGATTATCGATGTTTTTCTGCAAAGGAATGTTCATTCTTCTTTAATGATTTCCTGAATCAAGAACTTCAGGTAATTGCTCATATAAACATTTTTGTTTGATCATAGAGTATTACTCTTTGAAACTGAATTTTTCAGAAATTAAACGCATTAATTAAGTTTGTATATAATATAACTTTTCTCTAGACGTTATATTCAGTTTAAGAATTTTTTCTCTCTTGTTGATGAGTGAAGATGATAATATATTTTTCTGTGAAAAAATTAAATTTAGCTGATTAATCTTCAGCAAAAAAATTTCTTACATTTTTTAAGAACAAAAATATAGACTTTTATTATATTAAAGCTTAAACATTCCTGAAATAAAGATAATTCAATAATAAAAATCAAATTATAACATAACATGTGAATACATATTGTAAAAATATTGTCAGTTAATTAATTGGTAAAGATGGTTATATATTTTATGGTGAAGGTATTCTCACCTGATTTGGCTAACCTTCTTACATTTTTTACAACACAAATAACCAATTTTAGTTATATGAAATATTAAATTTGTACTATTGTCACGACCTAAACCGTTGTGATTGACACCCACACTAATACTCCGGTGAGAAAACCACTACTACAACCCAACCAAGCAAATAATCTAAAAACTAAGACATTTAAATCAAACACTAAGGAAATAAAAATAGAGTTCCCATAAACTCTAACAAAAGTCTAACAATAATAACTAACAATGCGGAAGAATAACCTAGAACCTGAAAGTCAATGTATCAAAAAATTCTAACAATGAACCAAGTCTAAACAAGAAGGGATACAACTCCATACTAATGAACTAACTAAAACAAAGGTCTAAGTCCAGAAATGGTGGACATAGACAAAAGAGAATTCCATGGAAGCCCAGAAGAATTGGCTCGCCCTTGAATTCGAACGACGATCACTGATCTTCTAAGCGAGGTCTGTCAATAGCACTTGAAGATACCCTGTACTCAACAAAAATAAGAGCAGGTGCAGAATCAGTACACAACCACAGTGTACTGGTAGGATCACGCGGCTATTTCACTAGTGCAACATAAACAAATCAAACAACATTATAATCACATGCATACATATCAACATATACAATATCATCAACATTTACGAACAACGAACAACTTCACATTTATATGTCAAATCATTGGTCCTCTCATGGAATCCAAACTCAAACAGTTAGCATGCCGGAAGGTGGCAACCGATCCAAGTTAGTTATGCCGGAACGTGGCAACTGATCCCATTCACACACCACAATTACAATCACAAGTATATCATCAAGATCATACATTTAAGTCATGATTTCATTGCATTCATCAATTATCTATCTCATTTACAACCAGTGTGATCAACATTGCAACATTCATAAATAAATAAGTATCATAATGAAGCAAGAACAAGCATACATCACACAATCATAGAATCCCAACCATCACCTACCTCGAAACAAGCTTGAAACCCTAAGAAACTTGATCCTTCCTTTTCTGGATTCGTTCCGCTTGTTCTTGGTCTACAAATAATCAATATAATACGGGAAATAATAAACAATCATTAATTACACAGATTACTAACAATTCTATGAACCCTAGATCAAACCCATGATCCCATTTATCCAAATTAGGGTTGTTCGCACCATAGAATCTATAACAAAACCCTCCCTAATCAATAGTCACCCATTCTATTACGTTCTACGGATCGAAAAATGGATTCGGGGAGTGAAAAGCTTACCTTTAGCATCAACAATAGTGAAAAACGAGTATGAGTCGCGTGGGGTCGTTCCTTAGCTCTAAAAGTCAAAAAGTGTATAATGAGGTCGTTTAGGGGTTTATTAACAACTTTAATGGGAAAATTGTATGAAGTAGCAAATTATAAATTCAAATTAAATGCTATAGCCATAGTTTATTTTAATTGTAATTTGCAGCAAACATCCTTTTTTTTTTTGCCATCTGATTCGGTATACAATTAGCCATTTTTGGTATACAATTAGACATTTTATACATTTCGGTATTAAATGTATAAAATGCATTTGTGTTTGTATAAAGTGAGAGAAAAGTGTATATACAAATACAAATACATATATTTTCGTCCTATACACTTATAATTATACAAATACAGATCTTATTATACAAATTACAATTTATAAATGAATTTATACGAAACTGAACAATTTGTATAAAATTGAATGTTTGTAGCGAATTATACAAATCAAAAGCTCCATAGCAAACATAAAATTTGCTATGGAGCGCAATTATGCAAACTATAGCTATAACATACAAATATGTTTTTAGGTTTGCTATATGTGAAAGTTGCTCAACTTTAATTCACATCGGGCCCGCCACAACGACCCCGCCAAAGCGGCAAAACCTAGCTCCAAAGCGGCATTCTCGAGGCAGAGAATTATTTCAAGAATTTCAAAATTCCCATTTCACAACACACCTCTAACCCACGACGCTCAGTAAATACCATTTATGCTAAGATCGATTTTGGGAGTTCCACTCGCCCGAATTCAATTCCGTAAAGTTGTACGGATTCCTTAACAAGTTATCTAACTATTCATGTAATCAAAATCATAATTACTTCACCCGATTATGACCAGATTTCCCTACACCTCAATGACTCTAATTTCGTCCAAATCTGGACAAGGTTGGGAAAATCCAAATACTACAAAAAAAAGTTTTCCGGCCCCAAATTTTCCCCGTTGGCTTTTCTATAACGACAGAAACAAGTGGTTACAATAGATACCAATTTACCCATCACTCGTCCCCGAGTGACAAAAGTTAGGAAAATAGGCTAAGGAAGGAATGAAGTAGTACCTGAATCGACGAACAATTGGGGATACTTGTCTTGCATGTCTCTCTTGGTTTACCAAGTAGCTTCCTCAACTGGACGATGCTTCCATTGAACTTTCAAGACTTAATCTCCTTGGTCCTCAACTTGCCCACATCACGATCAAGAATTGCAATTGGTTCCTGCTCATATTGGAGGTCCTTAACACAATTGAGTCCCACTTAATGATATAGTCCCTGTCACCATGATACCTCTTCAACATGGATACATGAAATACCAGATGAACACTCGATAAATTAGGAGGTAAAGCCAATCTATACGCCACCGGTCCCACAAATTCAAAAATTTCAAATGGACCAATGTATCTAGGACTTAGCTTACCCTTCTTACCAAATCTCATCACCCCTTTCATGGGTGATACCTTAAGAAGAACATTTTGACCGGATTGAAATGCCATGTCTCTTACCTTATGATCCACATACTTCTTTTGTCTACTCTGGGCTGCTAGAAGCTTAGCTTGAATACTCCTAACCTTATGTTGAGCATCCTTCACTAAATCAACCCCCAATGGTTTCACATCTCCAACCTCAAACCATCCTATGTGTGATCTACATCCCCTCCCATAGAGTGCCTCGAATGGTGCCATATCAATGTTGGAACGATAACTATTATTATAGGAGAGTTCACACAAAGGTAAGAACTTATCCCAATGCCCTCGAAAATCAATCACACATGCCCTCAACATGTTTTCCAACACTTGAATAGTCCTCTCTGACTGTCCGTCTGTCTTTGGATGGAAGGTTGTACTAAAAGTGAGTTGTGTGCCCAATTCATCATGCAATTTCCTACAAAACTTTGATGTGAATTGGGTACCACGGTCTGGGATGATAAAGAGGGGCACCCCATGCAACCTCATTATCTCTTTCACATAAACTTTAGCCAATTGTTCGGCATTATAATCTATTTTTATCGGAATAAAATGGGCTGACTTGGTCAATCTATCAACCACTACCGGAATAAAATGGGCTGACTTGGTCGGCTGAAGAGTTTGTGCTCCCTGAAGTTGAAGAAAATGAATCTGGAGAAGTGGTACTAGAATCGACTGTTGTAGCTGTAGGAGTTGGCTGCTGAATTGCATCAAAAGTGATTCCAGTGGGCATAGGAATCTGCTCTTGCATCTTATCGTTGCTTCCACTCCAATTCCAGCTTGCCATTTCATCAAATACTACATCCCTTCTAATTAAAATCTTTCTACTAAGAGGGTTATACAGTCTATATGCTTTAGATTATGTGCAGTAACCAATAAAAACACATTTTTTAGATTTTTCATTAAACTTATGACGAAATTAGGAATTTACCAAAGCATAAGCAATACAACAAAAAATTATTAAATAACTTACAGTTGGTTTTCTACCCTTCCAAGCTTCAAATGGAGTTTGATACATAACAACCTTTGTTGGAGACAAATTCAATAAATGGACTGATGTCGCTATAGCTTCAGCCCAAAATTGATTCGGAGCTCTCTTCGCCTGTAACATGCTTGTTTCCATCTCCACAACAGTGCGATTTTTTCGCTCAGCAACACCATTTTGCTCCGGAGTATAAGGTGTTGTTAGCTCCCTATGAATGCCATTTTCCTCACAAAAGAGATTAAACTCCTTGGACAAGAATTCGCCGCCTCTATCTGTGCGAAAAGTTCTTATGCACACACCACTTTGTTTCTCAACCTAGGCTTTAAAGTACTTGAATTTTTGAAATGTTTCTGATTTGCTTTCTAAAAAATAGACCCAACTCATGCGACTACAATCATCAGTAAATAGTAGAAAATAACGACTCCCACCAAAAAATGTAGTATGCATAGGTCCACATAAATTAGCATGTATTAATTCAAGACACTTTGAAGCCCTCCAAGATTTTCCAATAGGAAAAGACTTCCTAGTTTGTTTTTCATAAATGCACCCTTCACACAATTCAATAGAATCAATTTTTGGTAGTCCAAGAACCATACTTTTGTCAACTAGCAATTTCAGGCCCTTTACATTGAGGTGACCATACCTCAAATGCCACAACTTCGACTCATCCTTTGCACTTGCAGCAAGCGCAAAACTTTCCATGTTAGAAACATCCAGCGGAAATATCTTGTTTGGCGTCATAGTGATGCGAATATTTTTGCCTGACTTCTTGTTTGTAATGACACAAGCATCGTCATCAAACCAAAGAGAATGCCCATCAGACATTAGTTGCCCAACACTCAACAAATTGTATCCTAAATCAGGTACAAATTGAACGTTGTCCATCATGTTTACTTTGTTGTGGCTAGTGTTAATACCCACAGTGCCTTTTCCTTCAACCTGCATCTATTTTGCGTTGCCAAGCTGCACCTTTTTCTTTTGCTTCTCATCTAGCTCCTAGAACAAAGATTTGGTGCCTGCCATATGATTTGAACAACCACTATCTACAAACCATACATCACTTGGCTTGCGATCTGTATCAATGCAAGCCATAAAGAGATAATTCTCTTCCTCATTTTCTGTTGCTGCAAAGTTTATTTTTTGGTCTTTATACCAGCAATTAGGCTTTATATGCCCGTAGCGCTGACAATGATGACATTGAATGCCATTCTTTGTGTTACTTTGCTCATTGGACTGCCTATGCCCATCATTCCTTCCTCTGCCTCTTCCATAGCCACGACCTCGACCACTACAAAATCCTCCTCTTCCTCGACCTCTGCTTGCTAGACCATTGTTCTCACCATATTTGGTTGTTGCTTCCTTCACTTGGAATGCTTTAGCTTTATTCTTTTCAATAGATCGATTGAGTCTCGCCTCATGGGCTTGAAAAGATCCCTTCAGTTCATCAAAGGAAAAAACTGATTGATCCTTAGACTCTTCTATAGCAGCAACTACATGATCAAATTTTGGAGTCAAGTTTCGCATTATCTTTTCCACAATTGTTTGATCAGTAACTTTCTCGCCACATGATCGAATTTTGCTGACAATTGCCATTGCTCTGGACAAGAAATCAGCAAGTGATTCTCCATTTTTCATCATCAAGGTTTCAAAGTCACGCCGAAGTGATTGCAATCTCACCACAATGACCTTTGAATCAACTGGAAACTCCTTTTGCAGAATGGACCAAGCTTGCTTTGATGTGGTTGTTGCTGCCATCCGTGAAAAGTGGCTATCATGAACTGCCTGCTGAATAAAAACCAATGCTTTAGCATCTTTTTTCTTACTGTCTCGTAGTCTATTTTCTTCGTCAGGATCTGCAAATCCTCGTTCTACCAAGTCCCAAAGATCTTGAGATTTGAGTATTATTTTCATACGAATACTCCAGAATTCATAGCTTTCTCCCTTGAAGACGGGAATTCATAGCTTTCTCCCATGAAGACGGGAATGAGTACAACTTTATATAGACTTAAAAATAACAAACTACTAAGTCACTAAATGACCACTACTTCCATTAACTAAACAACTAATTACTAACCAAAACACAACTAGAAAGTACTGCACCATGATCAACAATTTGCTAACAACTAGCCCTAGAATATAGGACACTACTAAAAAACTGAATAGACCAGGTCATACTTTGAATCAGTCTTCAATAATGGTTGTATATATTAAGGTGAAAGAATTTTCAAATAACTTACTTGTTAATTTTAATTAACTTGTTTTCACATTTTTGTAGAATACTACTAATTAATATTTTTATATGAAAGGTTAAATATATATTGAATAAAATGATTTAATATTGAAGATCAAAACTATTTGATTATTTGATAATAAATTAGTGTTAAAATAATTTTCATTTATAATGCTTATAACTTTTGATATTTTATTTTATTGTACAACAAAAAAATTATGTAGGTATTACTTAAGAGGAAAGATCATTTCAATTTTATAATGATCGACCGAATTCAGAACAAGAGGTAGTTTTTTATATACCTATGGTTGATAATAGATTATTATATTATAAAAAATATTATTTTATAGTGTAGCAAAAATAAAATTTGTAGTCACTATAGTTTTCTCTTCACTATTCATTATTTTGTTCACATTATCTCCCTCAGTTAATTAGCAAAGATGATTGTATATTTTGAAATGCAAAATATTTGAAGAACCAAGATAATCGACTTTTGTTATATAAATGATTAAATTTATATTGTCTAAGATAATATGATAAAAAAAAAACTCAAATTACGTCGTAAATTGTGAATATATAGTGCAAATAACGTTAAATAAATATGCTTATAATTTTGATGTCTTATTTAAATGTGTAGCAAGAAAAGTAAGGAAATATTACTACAAAGCAAGGATCGTTTCAACTCTATTATGATCCCCCAATTTCAGAACTTGAGGTAGTTTTCCATATTTTTATGTTTGATAATAAAGCATTATATTATGAAAATGTAATTATAAAGTTGATAGAATTAAAAATATTTGTACACAATATCATTTTTCTCTTCACTCGTTATTATTGCACTTACTTTCACTCTTCTAATTAATTAGTTGAGATGCTTGTGTATTTTGAGATGAATGATTTTCTAAATGATATAAGAAGTTATTTTTTAATTAAATTTTTTATATTTTTGTAGTATACAAGATAATTTTCAATTTATTTTTTCTTATATTTTAGTAGAACATAAATAACCAACAATTTTACATAAAATATAAAGTTATTATTGTTTATTGTCACGACCCAGACCATCGTGATATGCACCCACACTAACCCTCCGGTGGGAGAACCATTAATACTAATTAGTTAACCAACTCTAATGAAATACTAAAGTATTTAAGTTACGGAATCAAGTTAAATAGGTAAAAACTGAAGTTCCCATAAACTTCCAAAAGATTTAACAACTAAACAATGCGGAAATACGCCTAGAACCTGAAAGTCAATGTACCAAAATATCTAACAATGAACCAAAGTCTAAAGGAACAATGAGTACAACCCAACTAAACATAAGACTATCTAACGAACTAATAACTAACTAGAAAATCTAAGACCGAAATGTGGACATAGACGAAAGGAGAACTCATGGCAGCTCGAAAGAACTGGCTCACCCTTGAATTCGATCGACGATCACTGATCTTCTAAACGAGGTCTGTCAATAGCCGCCTGAAGATACCCGGTACTCAACAAAGAAAGAGCAAGTGCAATATTAGTACACAACCACAATGTACTGGTAGGATTACGCGGCTATCCCACTAAGTGCAACATATATAAGCTATTACAACAATATAATCACATGCATATATCGAACATATACAATACTATCAACATTCACGAACAAGCTGCAGTTTCACATTTCTCAAGATACACAATTATATCAAATCATTGGTCCTCTCATGGAACCCAAACCCAAACAGTTAGCATACTGGAACGTGGTACCCAATCCAATGTTTATGCCAGAACGTGGCAACCGATCCCATAATTATGCCGGAATGTGGCAATCGATCCAAGTTACTGTGTCGGAACGCAACACCTGATCCATTCAACAAGCCACAAGCACAATCACAATCACAAAGTACATTCTCATAACCATACAATCAAGTCATGATTCATGGCACTCATCATTCATATATATCCTCATTTATAATTAATATGATCAATAATGCAACATTCGCATACATACACGAATCATAATGGAGCAAGAACAAACATACATCACAAAATCATAGAATCACAACCATCACCTACCTCGAAACAAGCTTGAAACTCTAAGAAAGTTGACTCTTCCTTTTCCTGATTCGTTCGGCTTGTTCTTTGTCTACAAACAATCAATATAACACGGGAATCAATAAACACTCACTAATTACCCGAATTACTAACAATTCTATCAATCCTAGATCATACCCATGATTCCAATATCCAAATTAGGACTTTTCCCACCATAATTCTCAGATCAAAACTCTTCCCCATCGATAATTACCCATTAGATTACGTTCTACGGATCGAAAAATGGATTCGGGGAGTGAAAATCTTACCTTTAGCCTCAAGAATGGTGGAATACTATCAAGAAAAGCCCTGGGTTCGTTCCTTAGCTCTCAAGTTCAAAAATTGCAGAATAAAGACGTTTTGACATTTATTTAAGACTTAAAACGCGACTATCCCTCTATGGGGGCCCCACCCTGGAGGCAAATTCCCACCCCAGCGGCTTGCACTGAACCAGTGAGTCGATTTAAGAATTCCAACCTCCCATTTTACAACACACCTTCAACCAACGACACTAAGAAACTACCCGTTCACGCTAAGATCAATTCCGGGAGTTCTACTTGCTCGAATTCAATTCTGTAAAGTCGTACGGGTTCCTTAACGGTTTATCTAGCTAGTCATGTGATCAGATTCATAATTAAACCACCCGATTATTACCAGATTTCCCTACGCCTTAATGACAACGATTTCATCCAAATCTGGACTAGGTTGGGAAATTTCAATTTACTACGAAAAAGTTTTCTGACCCAAAATTTTTCCCCGTTGGCTTTTATATAACGATGGAACTCGGTCGTTACAATAGATACCAATTTACCCATCACTCATCCCTGAGTGACAAACTTAGGAAAAATAGGCTAAGGAAGGAATGAAGTAGTACCTGAATCGATGAACAATTGGGGATACTTGTCTCGCATGTCCCTCTCAGTTTCCCAAGTAGCTTCCTCAACTAGAAGATGCTTCCATTGACCTTTCACGAACCTAATCTCCTTGGTCCTCAGCCTATGCACATCATGATAAAGAATTGTAACTGGTTCCTCCTAATATTGGAGGTCCTTGTCTAACACAATGGAGTCCCACTTAATTATGTAATCACCGTCACCATGATATCCCTTCAATATAGACATATGAAATACCAGACGAACTCCCGATAGGTTAGGAGGTAAAGCCAATCTATACGCTACCGGCCCTACACATTCAAGAACCTTAAAGGGACGAATGTATCGCGGACTTAGCTTACCTTTCTTACCAAATTTCATCACCCCATTCATGGCCGATACCTTAAGAAGAACATTCTCACCGGTTTGAAACGTCGTGTCTCTTACCATATGATCCGCATACTTCTTCTGTCTACTCTAGGCTGCTAGAAGCTTAGCTTGAATACTCATCACCTTATCTTAGACATCCTTCACCAAATCAACCCCCAAAGGTTTCACATCCCAGAGTCAAACCATCATATGGGTGATCTACATCCCCTTCCATAGAGTGCCTCAAATGGTGCCACATCTATGTAGGAGTGATAACTATTATTATAGGAGAACTCACACAAAGGTAGGAACTCATCCCAATTCCCGCCAAAATCGATTATGCATGCCCTCAACATGTCTTCTAATACTTGAATAGTCCTATCCGACTATCCGTCTGTCTGTGGATGGAAGGTTGTACTAAAAGTGAGTTGTGTGCCCATTTCATCATGTAATTTCTTCCAAAACTTGGATATGAATTGAGTACCACGATTAGAGATGATAGAGAGGGGCACCCCATGCAACCTCACTATCTCTTTAACATGCACCTTAGCCAATTGTTCATCATTATAATCTATTCTTACCGGAATAAAATGGGCTGACTTAGTCAATCTATCAACCACTACCCAAATAGAATCAAACTTCCCCAAAGTCTTCGAAAGACAAACCATGAAATCCTTGGCTATCCTCTCCCATTTCCATTCTGAAATTGGCATTTTTTGAAGCAAACCTGTAGTCCTTTAGTGCTCATATTTCACTTGTTGACAATTTTGACACTTAGCCACAAACTCCGCTATATCCTTTTTCATACCCGACAACCAATAAATTTGCTTCAAATCTCGGTACATCTTGGTCACACTCGAATGAATAGAATATCGCGAGCCATGGTATTCTGCCAACAATTTCTGATTCAAGTCATCAACTCGAGGAACACAAATTCTTCCTTTAAAACTGAGCACACCTTCCACATCAAGAGTGGTCTCTTATGCCTTACCAATTGCACTCTTCTTCCTAAGCTCCTCTAAATTTTCATCTTCAAATTGTTTGGCCTTGATTTCCTCAAGGAATGTGGCCCTTACTTCAATGCTAGCTAACACCCCACCTCTTTCTAAGATGCCCAACTGCATGAAATTAGATTCTAAGGCCTGAATTTCCTTAGCCAAAGGTTGCTTGGATACACTCAAGCAAGCTAAACTATCAATACTTACCGCCTTTCAACTCAAAGCGTCTGCCACTACATTAGCCTTACCCGGATGGTATTTAATGGTGACATCATAATCCTTGAGTAATTCCATGCACCTTCGTTGTCTCAAATTTAGATCCTTTTGAGTAAACACATGCTGCAAACTGCGATGATCAGTAAATACCTCACACTTAACACCATAAATGTAATGCCGCCAGATCTTAAGATCAAACACTACCGCTGCCAACTCCAAATCACGTGTTGGATAATTCCTCTCATGCACCTTCAATTGACGTGAGGCATAAGCTATAACATTCTTATCCTACATCAACACAACATCCAAACCAGAATGTGAAGCATCACAATAAACAATAAAATCTTTACCTTCAACCGGTAGTGCTAGGATGGGTGCGGTGGTCAAATGAGTCTTGAGCTTTTGGAAGCTCTCCTCACATTTTTCAATTCATTCAAATGGTATCTCCTTCTTGGTAAAATTAGTCAAGTGAGTGGCAATAGAAGTAAAGTTCTTCACAAATCGATGATAATAGCTAGCGAGCCCCACAAGACTCCTAACTTCCATCATAGAGCTAGGCCGAACCCAATTCTTAACCGCCTCAATCTTTTCAGGATCTACCATTACCCCTTCTTTTGAAACTACATGCCCCAAAATTGCAACCAAAGTCAACGAAAATTCAGACTTAGAGAACTTAGCATACAACCTTTGTTTCCCAAGAACACCCAAAACAATATGAAGATGGTCGGCATGCTCTTCCTCACTTTTCGAAAAGACCAAAATATCATCAATAAAGACAATGACGAAAGAATCAAGAAATGGCTTGAACACCCCATTCATTAAACTCATGAAAGTTGCAGGCGCATTAGTCAAACCAAAAGACATAAGTAAAAACCCATAGTGCCCATAGCGGGTTCTAAACGCCGTCTTAGGCACATCTTCAGGACTAATTTTCAACTAATGATAGCCAGACCTTAGATCAATCTTGGAGAAAACTGATGCACCTTGGAATTGGTAAAAAAGATCATCTATTCGAGGCAAAGGATACTTGATTCGAATAGTGGCCCTATTCAATTGCCGGTAATCTATGCGCATTCTCATACTACAATCGTTTTTCTTAACAAACAAAATTGGGGCACCCCATGGGGAAGCACTAGGTCGAATACATCTTTTATCAAGAAACTCTTGGATTTGAGCCTTAAGCTCTCTTAATTCTGCCGGAGCCATACGATATGGAGGAATAAAATGGGGCACGTACCAGGCTCCAAATCAATGCAGAAATCTATATCTCTATCCGGAGGCATACCAGGCAAGTCATTAGGAAACACTTCTAAATTCTGACACCACATGAATAGACTCAATAGAAGGAGTCTCAACCTCAACATCCCTAATATGAGCCAAATAAGCCAAACAACCCTGTTCTACCAGTTTACTAGTCCGAATGGAAGATATGATCTTAGCTTGCTTAAGCTTGTACACCCCTTCCCACTCTAACTTTTCCCTTCCCGGAATTTCTAGAGTTATAGACTTAGTATTACAATTAAGCAGAGCATAATAGGGGAACAACCAAGTCGTGCCTAAGATTATATCAAAGTCAGTCATATCCAAAATCACCAAATCAGCCCAAGTCTGAAAATCCTTAAACAAAATAGGACAAGCACGATAGACATGGGTGACTATGACAGACATTCCAACTGGGGTAGAAACATGGATGGGGGCATCAAGTATATAACAAATCATAGCAAATTCTGAGGAAAATCTCAGAGATACCTAAGAATAAGTAGAACCCGGATAAAATAACACATTAGCCATCCGGTCACAAACAAGAATAGTACATGTGATCACTGCGTCTGACTCCTGTGCCTCATTCTTGCCCGGAAAGGCATAACACTCAGATCTATCATCATGTTAAGCTACCTCCATACCTGGTTGCACGTTACCCCTGCCTGTATTTCCATTTCCTCTACCTCCACAGCCTCGTTGATTACCTTCTGGCCCCCGTTGAGGACGCCCTCGACAATTATTACCATTCCCTGCAGGAACCACTTCTCTAGACTGTTGTTGCGCGGAATCTAACACACATGGGTGGGGACAATCTCTCTTCATATGCCAGGTTCTCCACAATTATAGAGAGTACGATCAAAAGAGGGTCTGCTGCCCGTCGAAGGTGCGACTCCCTAGATATCTTGAATCAAATTTTAAGGTGGATATCCCGAGTAATTACCTGTAGAAGTGGGCATAGAGTACTGAATTGGCTTGGCTGCAAGCGTTGGCCTTCCGGACCCCCTGGAGCAAGAACCTTGAAAGTTACCCGAGTTCTTGGCCCTTTTAGCCAATGCCTTATCCTGACCGTCTCGCCTCACCCCCTCTACTTTCTTCACAAAGTCAGTTACCGCATTAAAGCTCCTCCCTGCAGAATTCATATGAACAAATAATACTTGCAACACAGAATTTAGTCCCCTAATTAATAAACGAATCCTCTCCTCCTCAGTAGTCTCCAATTGAGTAGCATATCTAGACAAAGCACGGAACTTAACCTCATAAGGAGCCATAGTCATACCACCTTGCTCCAAAGCCATGAAATCATCCTTCTTGCGGTCTCTCAAAGTCCTAGCACATATTTCTCTAAAAGCAAATTATGAAATTGGGTCGAAGTAAGTAGAAGTAAAACAAAAGATCTGTTTTCCATATAAGCTCTCCACCACTACTTAGCCTCACCATGAAGGTGAAAAGTCCCAAACTCAATCCCATGTCGATGGACAATTCCCAACTTATGAAGCCTCTCATAATAGTTTAAGATGAACTCATAAGCATCCTCATTCTCAGAACTGAGAAATAAAAGAGGCTTTAGCTTCAAAAACATAATCAACATCTCATGCTCATTACCAGTCATAACAGAACCCAACAAAGGATGAAAGAAAACATCATTACCTCTAGTCCCCCCCCCCACCTTTGGCGTGGTGCCAACAATAGGAGGATTGGTGGGAGCTTGAGTTGCCTGAACAGAAGGAAGCACTCCAGGACCAACCAACCCTTTCAAGAATGACATGATTTGCTGAGATAATAATAGGTCGATGGGAGGAACACCGGTAGTCTCAATCTGCACCTCTTCCCCTTGTCCAACATCCTCAACATTCTCAACATCAACATTCTCATCTATCTCTTCATGATGCGCAGAAGGGTTCTCATTCTTAGGAGCATTCTCAACATAAGCTTTATCCCCAACTGGCGCTACTCATCTGCGGCCTCTACCCCTAACTCTTCCTCTACCCCTGCCTTGACCGCGACCTCTCACTGCAGATTTCTCTACTGGAGCATTGACATGAGCTACGGGCCTGACGCCGTTGAATCTAGTGTTAACCATCTGTGAACAGAAGAGTGAAGAAGGTTAGATACCAATTTGAATCGCTAGGTACCAATTGAAATCAAGTCATAGCACGAAAGGAGACAAGAGAAAACAGAGAGATTTCCTAAAGTTCTATAGCCTCTCGAAGAAAAGTAAAGGCGTCCTCGTACCGTTTCGCAAGACTCTACTAGACTCATTTTCGTACATCGAGATCAATGAACCTAGGCTCTGAAATCAACTTTGTCACGACCCAGACCATCGTGATTGACATTCTTTGAAGCAAACCTGCAGGCTTTTGGTGTTCATATTTCACTTGTTGACAATTGACACTTAGCCACAAACTCCGCTATATCCCTCTTTATGCCTGGCGACCAATAAATTCACTTCAAATCTCGGTACATCTTGGTCAAACCCAGATGAATGGAATATCGCAAACCATGGGATTCTATCAACAATTTCTGAATCAAGTCATCAACTCGAGGAACACAAATTCTTCCTTTAAAATTGAGTACACTTTCCGCATCAAGAGTGGTCTCTTGTGCCTTACCAATCACAATCTTCTTCTTAAGTTCATTCAAATTTTTATCCTCAAATTGTTTGGCCTTGATCTCTTTAAGAAACGTAGCCCTAACTTCAATGCTAGCTAACACCTCGCCTTGTTCTGAGATGCCCAACTGCATGAACTTAGACTCCAAGGTCTGAATTTCCTTAGCCAAGGGTCGTCTAGTTACACTCAAGCAAGCTAAACTACCCATACTCACCATTTTTTGACTCAGACCATCTGCCACTACATTAGCCTTACCTGGATGGTATTGAATGGTCACATCATAATCCTTGAGTAACTCCATCCACCTTCGTTGTCTCAAACTTAGATCCTTCTGAGTGAAGACATGCTGCAAGCTATGATGATCAGTAAACACCTCACACTTAACACCATAGAGGTAATGCCGCCAGATCTTAAGAGTGAACATTACCGCTGCCAACTACAAATCATGTGTTGGGTAATTCTTCTAATGCACCTTCAATTGACGCGATGCATAAGCTATAACATTCTTATCCTTCATCAACACATCACCCAAATTAGCATGTGAAGCATCACAATAAACAATAACATCCTTACCTTCAACCGATATTGCTAGAATTGGTATGGTGGTCAAAAGAGTCTTGAGCTTTTGGAAGCTCTCCTTACATTTTTTAGTCCATTCGAAGGAGACCTCCTTTTTGGTCAAATTTGTCAAGTAAGTGGCGATAGAAGAAAAGTTCTTCACAAATCGACGATAGTAGCTAGCGAGTCCCACAAAACTCCTAAATTTCATCACAGAGCTTGGCCGAACCCAATTTTGAACCGCCTCAATCTTTTGGGGATCTACCATTACCCCTTATTTTGAAACTACATGTCCCAAAAATGCAACCTAAGTCAGCCAAAATTCACACTTAGAAAATTTCGCATACAACTTTTGTTTCCCAAGAACACCCAGAACAATACGAAGATGGTCGGCATACTCTTCCTCACTTTTCGAATAGACCAAAATATCATCAATAAAGACTATGACGAATGAATCAAGAAATGGCTTGAACACACCATTCATTAAACTCATAAAAGTTACAGGCGCATTGGTCAACCCAAATGACATAACTAGAAACTCGTAGTGCCCATAGCGGGTTCTAAACGTTGTTTTGGGAAAATCCTCAGGCCTAATCTTTAACTGGTGGTAACCAGACCTTAGATCAATCTTAGAGAAAACTGATGCACATTGCAATTGGTCAAAAAGATCATCTATTCGAGGTAGTGAGTACTTGTTTCGAATGGTGACCCTATTCAATTGCCAGTAATCTATATACACATCCTCATACTACCATCCTTTTTCTTAACAAACAAAACTGGAGCACCCCACGGGGAAGCACTAGGATGAATAAATCCTTTATCAAAAAGCTCTTGGATTTGAGCCTTGTGCTCTCTTAATTAATTCTGTCGGAGCCATGCGATATGGAGGGATGGAAATGGGTCGCGTACCAGGATCTAGGTCAATGCAGAAATCTATATCTCTATCCGGAGGCATACTAGGTAAGTCAGTAGGAAACACTTTTCTAAATTCTGACACCACAGGAATAGACACAATAGATGGAGACTCAACCTCGATATCCCGAATATGCGCCAAATACGCCAAACAACCCTGCCTTACCAGTTTCCTTGCCCGAATGAAGGATATGATCTTAGCTTGCTTAGGCTTGTACACCCCTTCCTACACTAAATTTTCCATTCCCAAAATTTCTAGAGTTACAGACTTAGTTTTACAATTAAGCACGACAAAATAGGGGGACAACCAATTCATGCCTAAGATTAGGTTAAAGTCTGTCATATCCAAAATCACCAAATCAGTCCAAGTTTGAAAACCATAAACAAAATAGGACAAACACGATAGATATGGGTGACTATGGCAGACTTTCCAACTGAGTGGAAACATGGATAAGGGTATCAAGTATATCACAAATCATAGAAAATGATGAGGCAAATCGCACGGACGAATAAGAAAAAGTAGAACCCGAATTAAATAACATATTAGCCATCCGGTCATAGATAAGAATAGTACATGTGGTAACTGCGTCATATGCTTCTGCTTCATTCTTGACCAGAAAGGTGTAAAATTGAGCCCTATCATCGTGACGGGCAACTTCCTGCCTCGCTGCACTGTACCTCTGCATGCGTTACCATTTCCCCTACCTCCACGGCCTCGCTGATTTCCTCCTCACCCACCTTGTGGATGTCCTCGACCATTATTACCATTTCTTGTGGGTACCACTACTCTAGTCGCTGCTGCGCGGAATCCATCATACGCAGGTGAGGACAATCTCTCCTCATATGCCCAGGTTCTCCACAATTATAGCAAGTACGATCAAAAGATGGCCTGCTGCCCGTCGAAGGAGCAACTCCTTGGCTATCCTCAATCAAATCATGAGGTGGAGTTCTCGAGTAATTACCTGTAGAGGCGGGCATAGCGGACTGAATTGGCCTGGCTGCAAGTGTTGGTCTCCCTAACCCTTTGGAGTAGGAACCTTGAAAGTTACCAGAGTTATTGGTCCTTTTTGCTAATGCCTTAGCCTGGCCGTCTCGCCTCAACCCCTCCACTTTCTTTACAAAGTCTGTTACCTCATTAAAAATCCTCCCTACAGAGGTCATATAAACAGATAATACCTGCAACTCAGAATTTAGTCCCTTAATAAATAAACGGATCTTCTCTTCCTCAGTAATAACCAACTACGTAGCATATCTGGATAATGCATGGAACTTGGCGTCATAAGCAGCCATACATACCACCTTGCTCCAAATCCATGAACTCATCCTTCTTACGATCTCTCAAAGTCCGAGGCACATACTTTTCCAAAAACAGAGCATGAAACTGGGTCCAAGTGAGTTGGGGTAAACCTGATGATTTGCATTCCACATGATAAGTTATCCACCACTGCTTAGCCTCACCTTGAAGCTGAAAAGTCACGAACTCAACCCCATGTTGATGGACAATTCCCAACTTATGAAGCCTCTCATAGCAATCTAGGATGAACTCATATGCATCCTCACTCTCAGAACCATGAAAGACAGGCGGTTTCAACTTCAAGAAATTAGTCAACATTTCATGCTCATTACCAGTCATAACAGGACCCAAAAAAGGACGGACGAAAGCATCATTACCTACATTCCCTCCCACCTTGGGGACAGTGATAGCAATAGGGGGGTTGGCGGGAGCTTGAGTTGTTTCAACAGAGGGAAGCACTCTAGGACCAACCAATCCTTTCAAGAACGACATGATCTGTTGAGCTAACACTGGGTCTATGGGAGGAATACATGTAGTCTCAGCCTGCACCTCTTTCTCTTCTTCTACATTCTCCTCATTCTCAACCTCAATATTCTCCTCTACCTCTTCATGATGCACATGAGGGGCTTCATTTTTGGGATCATTTTCAACCGGTACTCCATCCCTAGTAGGCGTCACCCTTCCTCGACCTCTACCCCTAGCTCTTCATCTACGCCTGAATCGACCGCGACCTCTCGCTGCAGATTCCTTAGCTGGAGCATTGACAGGGAGGTACGGGGTTGACGCATTGAATCTAGTGTTAACTATTTGCGGACAGAAGAGTGAAGGAAGTTAGATACCAATTCGAATCGGCAGATACCAAATGGAATCAAGTTCTAGAACAAAAGGGGACAAAAAAGACAGACAGTTTTCCTAAAGTCCTATAGCCTCTCGAAGAAAAATACAGACGTTTCCGTACCGTTTCGCAAGACTCTACTAGACTCATTTTGGTACATCGAGATCAATGAACCTAGGCTCTGATACCAACTTTTTCACGACCCATACCATCATGATTGATACCCACACTAACCCTTCGGTGGGAGAACCATTAATACTAATTAGCTAGCCAAAGAACCAAATAACTAAGGCATTTAAAGATACAGAAGCTGATTTAAATGCTAAGGAAAGAAATAGAAAGTTCCCATAAACTCCAAACCAATAGTCTAACAACTAAACAAATGTGGAAACAATGCCTAGAACCTGAAAGTCAATGTACCAAAACTCTAACAATAAACCAAAAGTCTAAAGGAAAATGGGTGCAACCCAACTAAACATAAGAATATCTAATGAACTAGTCTAAGTCCGAATAAGATGAACTAAACAAAAAAAGAACACATGGCAGCCTAGAAGAAATGGCTCACCCTTGAATCCGAACGATCCCTGATCTTCTAGGCAAGATATGTGAATAGCCGCCTGAAGATGCCCTTACTCAACAAAGAAAGAGCAAGTGCAGTATCAATACACAATTACAGTGTACTGGTAGGATCACAAGGCTATCCCACTAAGTGCAACATACATAAGTCATTACAACATAATAATAACATGCATACACCGAACATATACAATATCATCATCATTTACGAAACAACGTACAACTTCACATTTTTCAAGAGATACAATTATGTCATGTCAATGGTCCTCTCATGGAACCCAAACCCAAACTATTAGCATACCAGAACGTGGTACCCGATCCAATGTTTATGGCAAAACATGGCAACCGATCCCATGTTTATGCCGAAACACAGAAATAAAATATTTTTGGGGTTTATTTCCGACTTAAGTCGCGACTAGCCCACGGTCCTCACCCCGCTACAGCGGCTTGCACGGAACCAGTGAGCAAAATTAATAATTCCAAGACACCCAATTCACAACACACCTTCTACCAACAACACTCCAAAACTACCCTTTCACGCTCTGATCAATTCCGGGAGCTCTACTCGCCCGAACTCAATTCCGTAAAGTCGTACGGGTTCCTTAACATTTTATCTATCTACTCATGTAATCAAATTCATAATTAGATCACCCAATTGCTACCAAATTTCCTTAGACCTCACAGACTCTGATTTCGTCCAAATCTGGACTAGGTTGGGAAATCTCAAGTTACTACAAAAAAAATTTCGGCCCAATAAATTTTCCCATTCGCTCTTCTATATAGACGGAACCCGGTCATTTTAGGTAATTTTTCATATAGTCATATTTTTCATAGAATACTATATTCTAAAAATAAACTTACAGAGCTAACAAAATTATGAAAGGTGTACATACTACTATTTTTTTATTCGCTATTTTTATATGCTACTCACGTTTCGTCTGTTTAGTAACAAGTGGAAATTATAGTATATTTTAAAGTAAATAAATTTACAAATTATTTGCCTGATAGATTTATATTTTAGTCATTACAAACATTATTGTAGACAAATGATTAGTCTTTTTATATAAGAAATTAAATTTTCTTTGTGCATGATATTTCAATAATGTTATTCGAAACTGTATCAAAATTTGGTAATACAAAATGAAAGTACTTGTCAATAAGTGTGCTTACATTTTTTATGTCTTGTTTCACGTATAGCAAGAAAATTATGGAAGAGTTATGATATAGGAAAGAGCTTTCTGACGTCACTATGTTTTCTAATATTTGAAACTTGAGGTTATTTTTCATATATCTAGGTTTAATCATAGAGAATTGTATTCTAAAAATGTTTTTTACAGAGTTAAGCAGATCAAGAAGTTTGTACAAATTATCATTTTTCTTAGTACTTTCGATTCTCTTTACCCACTTAGTTAATTAGTAAAGATGTTTGTATATTTTTAGGTAAACGAGTTCACAAATAATTTGACTGGAAACTTTTGAATTGAAAAGTTTCTTAAATTTGCTTAGAACACAAATAATTGATCTTTGTTATATCAATGTTTAAATTCTGTTGTATAAGAGTTTTCATAATAAAACTCAAAATTATATCATAACTTTGATTACCTAGTAAAATATTTGTCAGTAAATATGCTTACAATTTTTGGCGTCTTATTTCACTATGTAGCAAGGAAGTTATGGAGATGTTCCTACCAAAAGAACATCATTACAACACCATTATGTTCCCCAAATGTGAAACTTGAGGTATGTCTTTATATATCTATGTTTGGTAAATGAACATTCAATTCTTAAAATATAATTTGTAAAGTTAAGCAAATGGAGAAAGTTAGCACACACTATGCGTGTGTTTGGTATCGAAAATATTTTTCGAAAATGTTTTTCAATCTCTCATGTTTGGTTAGGTTAACTGTTTTGACAATATTTTCCATATCAACTCATTTTCCTCAAATTTAAGGAAAATGACTTCCCTTCAAATATTAAGGAAAACATTTTCCAAAACTCTCTTCCAACTTCAAATTACAATTATTTTTTGTTGAAAAAATCAATTTATTTTATCCCTACCCTCAACCTCCCCCCCCCCCAAACACCCCAAAAAATAATAATTTATAGCTTGTTTTTAAAAATATTTTTAACTTCAATTTTTTATTTTGTTAGCTCACCCGTACCCCCCATCCTCCTACCATTCCCCCCCTCACCCCCAAAAAAAATAATTAAAAGTTGTTTTTAAAAGGTATTTTCCAATTTCAATTTTTTATTTTTTTACTCTACCCCCTACCCTCGACCTCCCCCCTCCCCCCCCCCAATCAGCCCCCCTACCAGCCCCCCACCCCCTCCAAAAAATATTTT
>JAJOOF010002394.1:0-23574 GCA_029582545.1 Solanum lignicaule | reverse complement strand
GATGGTAGTATGAGAATGTGTATAGATTACCGGCAATTGAATAGGGTCACTATTCGAAACAAGTATCCTTTGCCTCGAATAGATGATCTTTTTGACCAATTGCAAGGTGCATCAGTTTTCTCCAAGATTGATCTAAGGTCTGACTACCATCAGTTAAAAAATTAGGCCTGAGGATGTGCCCAAGACGGCTTTTAGAACCCGCTATGGGCACTATGAGTTCCTAGTTATGTCTTTTGGTTTGACTAATGCGTCTGCAACTTTCATGAGTTTGATGAATGGGGTGTTCAAACAATTTCTTGACTCGTTTGTTATAATCTTTATTGATGATATTTTGGTCTATTCGAAAAGTGAAGAAGAGCATGCCGACTATCTTTGTATTGTTCTGGGTGTACTTGGGAAACAAAAGTTATATACGAAATTCTCTAAGTGTGAATTTTGTTTGATTTCAGTTACATTTTTGGGGCATGTAGTTTCAAAAGAAGGGGTAATGGTAGATCCTCAAAAGATTGAGGTGGTTAAGAATTGGGTTCGACCTAGCTCTGTGATGGAAGTTAGGAGTTTTGTGGGGCTCGCTAGCTAGTATCGTCGATTTGTGTAGAACTTTACTTCTATTGCCACTCACTTGACTAATTTGACCAAAAAAGAGATACCATTTGAATGGACTGAAAAATGTGAAGAGAGCTTCCAAAAGCTCAAGACTCTCTTGACCATCGCGCCTATTCTAGCATTACCGGTTGAAGGCAAATATTTTATCGTTTATTATGATGCTTCACATTCTGGTTTGGGTGCTGTGTTGATGCAGGATAAGAATGTTATAGCTTATGCATCGCGTCAATTGAAGGTGCATGAGAGGAATTACCCAACACATAATTTGGAGTTGGCAGCGGTAGTGTTTGCTCTTAAGGTCTGGCGACATTATCTGTATGGTGTTAAGTTTGAGGTATTTACTGATCATCTTAGTTTGCAGCATGTGTTTACTCAAAAGGATCTGAATTTTAGACAGAGAAGATGGATGAAGTTACTCAAGGATTATGATGTGACCATTCAATACCATCCGACCAAGGCTAATGTGGTGGCAGACGCTTTGAGTCGAAAAGCGGTGAGTATGGGTAGTTTAGCTTGCTTGAGTGTATCCAAGCGACCCTTAGCTAAGGAAATCCAGACCTTGGAGTCTAAATTCATGCAGTTGGGCATCTCAGGTAGGGTGTTAGTTAGTACTGAAGTAAGGGCCACGTTCATTGAGGAGATCAAGGCCAAACAATTTGATGATGAAAATTTAAATGAACTTAGTAAGGAGACTGCGATTGGTAAGGCACAAGAGACCACTCTTGATGCGGAGGGTGTGCTCAATTTTAAAGGAAGAATTTGTGTTCCTCGAGTTGATGACTTGATTCAAAAATTGTTGACAGAATCCCATGGTTCGCGATATTCCATTCATCCGTGTGTGAACAAGATGTACCGAGATTTGAAGTGAATTTATTGGTGGTCGGGCATGAAGAAGGATATAGCAGTGTTTGTGGCTAGGTGTCAAAATTGTCAACAAGTGAAGTATGAACACCAAAGGCCTGCAGGTTTGCTTCAAAGAATGCCAATTCCGGAATGGAAGTGGGAAATGATAGCCATGGATTTTGTGGTTGGTCTTCCCAAGACTTTGAGAAAGTTTGATTCTATTTGGGTAGTGGTTGATAGATTGACTAAGTCATCCCACTTTATTCCGGTAAGAATAGATTACAATGCTGAACAATTGGCTAAAGTTTATGTGAAAGAGATAGTGAGGTTGCATGAGGTTCCCCTTTCTATCATCTCAGATCGTGGTACTCGGTTTACCTCCAAGTTTTGGATGAAATTACACGATGAATTGGGCAAATAACTCACTTTTAGTACAATTTTTCATACACAGACGGACGGGCAGTCGGAGAGGACTATTCAAGTGTTAGAAGACATATTGAGGGCATGTGTGATTGATTTTGGAGGACATTGGGATAAGTTCTTACCTTTGTGTGAGTTCTCCTATAATAATAGTTATCAATCTAGCATAGATATGGCACCATTTGAGGCACTCTATGGGAAGGGATGTAGATCACCTATAGGATGGTTCAAGGCTGGAGATGTGCAATCTTTGGGGGTTGATTTAGTGAAGGATGCTCAAGATAAGGTGATGAGTATTCAAGCTAAGCTTTTAGCAGCCCAGAGTAGACAGAAGAAGTATGCGGACCATAAGGTAAGAGACATGGCGTTTCAAACCGGTGAGAATGTTTTTCTTAAGGTATCACCATGAAAGTGGTAACGAGATTTGGCAAGAAAGGTAAGCTAAGTCCGCGATACATTGGTCCCTTTGAGGTTCTTGAATGTGTAGGGCTGGTGGCCTATAGATTGGCTTTATCTCCTAATTTATCGGGAGTTCATCTAGTATTTCATGTGTCTATGTTGAAGAGATATCTTGGTGACGAGGATTATATCATTAAGTGAGACTCAATTGTGTTAGACAAAGACCTCAAATATGAGGAGGAACCGGTTGCAATTCTTGATCGTGATGTACGTAAGCTGAGGACCAAATAGATTAAGTCCGTGAAAGTTCAATGGAAGCATCGTCCAGTTGAGGAACCTACTTGGGAAACCGAAAGGGACATGCGAGACAAGTATCCCCAATTGTTCGTCGATTCAGGTACTACTTTATTCCTTCTTTAGCTTGTTTTTCCTAAGTTCTGTTACTCGGGGACGAGTGATGGGTAAATTGGTATCTATTGTAACGACCGGGTTCCGTCCTTATAGAAAAGCCAACGGGGAAAATTTTTGGGCCGAAAAACGTTTTCGTAGTATCTTGAGATTTTCCAACCTAGTCCAGATTTGGACGAAATCAGAGTCATTGAGGTCTAGGAAAATCACGTAGCAATTAGGTGATCTAATTATGATTTTTATTACATGAGTAGTTAGATAAGTCGTTAAGGAATCCGTATGACTTTACGAAATTGAATTCAGGTGAGTAGAACTCCTGAAATTGATCTTAGCGTGAATGGGTAGTTTCTGAGTGTTGTTGGTTGAAGGCATGCTATGAAATGGGGGTTTTGGAATTCTTTAATTAGCTCACTTTTTTGTGCAAGCCGCTTTGGCAGAGATTTTTGTCGCCATGGCGGAGCTGCTGTAGCGGGGTGATGACCGCTGTGGCGGGCCAGACGCGACTTAAAGTCGTAAATAAACCCCAAAATTATTTTATTCTGCAATTTTCAAACTTGAGAACTAAGGAATGAACCCATGTCTCTTCTTGACAGTTTTCCACCATTCTTGAGGCTAAATGTAAGATTTTAACTCCCCGAATCCATTTTTGGATTCGTAAAGCATAATCTAATTGGTAATTATCGATGGTGGAGGGTTTTGATCTAGAAACTATGGTGGAAAATGCCCTAATTTGGATACTTGGGATCATGAGTATGATTAGGGGTGGCAAAATGGGTATTAAATATGGGTATCCGCTCATATTTACCCATTTTAAATGGGTTGGGTATCCAACTCATTTAAAAATGGGTAAAAACGAATAATACCCATATTATTCATTTAAAAGTTGGTAGTTAAATGAATAAAATGGGTAAAAGATGTGCACATAAACAAAAAAAAAGTGATAAAGGGTGGGGTAGTAAGAAAGTCTTTTTCTTTTTTTTTTAAATGGAACTTTTTTTTACATTTTTTTGGGATAGCGGGGTAGGGGGGCCTGGTAGGGGGTAGGTTGGTAATTTTTTTTTAAAAAAAGAAATTATTGGAAAAAATTTAAAATTTTGTAATTTTTTTTTAGATGGGGTGTGGAGGGGGGGATGGTAGGGGGTAGGGGTGTGGGGACGGGGATGGTATGGGGGTGAGGTGGTAATTTTTTTTAAAAAAATATTTTAATGAAAAAAATAAAAATTTGATAGTTTTTATTTTTGGGATGGGGTGTGGAGGGTGGAGGGTTGGTAGGGGGTAGGGTGTGGGGGGGGGCTTGTATTTTTTTTAAAAATAAATTAAAAAAATTTAAAATTTTGTTAATTTTTTTTTGGATGGGGTGTGGAGGGGGGTGGTGGTAGGACTAAGGGGGTGTGGGGGGGGGGTGGTAATTTTTTTTTAAAAAAATTAAAAAATTTTAACGAAAAAATTTAAAATTTTGTAATTTTTTTTTCGGGATGGGGTAGGGGGTGGGGTGGTAATTTTTTATTTTTTTTTACATTTTTGTGGGATAAGGGGGCTGGTAGGGGGTGGAGTGAAGTGATTAAAAAAACTTTAATTTGTTTTTGTTTTAAAGCTTTTAACAAGATTTCTATTATAATATGGGTAAATATGGGTACCCATATTATTCATTGGGTAACTCGTTTTACCCATTTAAAATATAAGTCGAGTTGAGTAACTTATTCATTTTCATTTAACTCGGTTTTTGATCAACTCATATTCGACTCATCTCGCTCGTTTGCCACTCTTAGGTATAATCTAGGGTTGTTAGAATTGTTAGTAATCCAGGTAATTAGTGATTGTTTATTAATTCCCGTATTATATTGATTGTTTGTAGACCAAAAACAAGCGGAACGAATTCGGAAAGGGAAGGATCAAGTTTCTTAGGGTTTCAAGCTTGTTTCGAGGTAGGTGATGGTTGTGATTCTATGATTGTGTGATGTATGTTTATTCTTGCTTCATTATGATACAAGTATGTATGCGAATATTGCATTATTGATCACATTAATTGTAAATGAGGAAATATGAATGATGAATGCCATGAATCATGACTTGATTGTATGATTATGAGAATGTACTTTGTGATTGTGATTGTGATTATGACTTGTTGAATGGATCGAGTGTTGCGTTCTGACACACTAACTTGGATCGGTTGCCACGTTCCGGCATAATTATGGGATCGGTTGTACGTTCCGACATAATATTTGGATCAGGTACCACGTTTCGATATGCTAACTGTTTGGGTTTGGGTTCCATGAGAGGACTAATGACTTTTCATATTTGTGTACCTTGAGAAATGTGAAGTTGTTTGTTGTTCGTAAATGGTGATAATATTGTATATGTTCGATATATGCATGTGATTATACTGTTGTATTGACTTATGTATGTTGCACTTAGTGGGATAGTCACGTGATCCTACCAGTACACTATGATTGTGTACTGATACTGCACTTTCTCTTTCTTTGTTGAGTACAGGGCATCTTCAGGCGACTGTTGACAGATCTCGTTTAGAAGATCAGTGATCGCCGATCAAATTCAAGGGTGTGCCAGTTCTTCCAGGCTGCCATGAGTTCTCTTTCCGTCTATGTCCACATTTCAGACTTAGACTTTCTAGTTAGTTATTAGTTCTTTAGTTTGGGGGTTGTAACCCTTCTTGTTAGACTTATGGATCTTGTTAGATGTTTTGGTACATTGACTTTCAGGTTCTAGGTGTGTTTTTGCAATGTTAGATTTGTGTAGTTGTTAGATCTTTTGGATGTTTATGGGAACTTCAGTTTTAAGCTATTTTTCCTGCTTTCGTATCCTTAAATGCTTTAGTTTTGGTTTATTTGCTTGGTTTGGGTTGTAGTAGTGGTTTTCCCACTGGAGGATTAGTGTGGGTGCCAATCACAATGGTCTTGGTCGTGACAGGAAAATTAACTCAAGCATACAAAGCTTAAAACTGGATAAAATTCATAGAATTTAGATACAAAGGTTTAACTCAAATGATTAACTCCGAATATAATAGAATATTCAACTAGCCAAAATAGGCAACTCAAGTCTTGAAAACATTTTAAAAAATAAATGAACAAACTTCTCAAACTCTACTGTCTATCTATGAAGCCTTTAAATGACAAGGATGGAAGTCGGGACAAGACCCATGACATCTTGACAAAACTGAAAAGTAAATGGAATCATCTGGAAGCAAAGAGGCTCACCATAGCTAACTCGAACTGCAAGCGGTATCAACGAAGCTTTTGTTGATGACCCTGAATATATGTATCTGCATCATAAGACGATGTAGACCAAATAACGTCAGTACATGAAATGTACGAGCATGGAAGGGGAATTCTAAAGCATAAACATAAGCTTGAACTGATGGAAAGAAACATACTTACCTCTTCTCAACTCACTCAACTCAAAGAAACACAGTTCAACTCAATTTAGAGAAAATAGGGCTCAACTCAATAAAAGGATAATCAACTCAGTGAAACATAGTTCAACTCTACTTAGAGAAATAAGGTTCAACTCAACAATAATATACTCAACTCTGGATAAAGCAACAATAAAAGATGCAATATATGGAAAGCTTATAAAATAGTAGATAGCAACTCAATGTATTGAAGAATACAATAATATCTTAGTTTTTATATAAAAACACAATATAACTCTCTGGAAGATTCTCTAACCGACAATCATCACTATGAGTTATGTGATGATACATTGTCTATCCCATGCTGCCAGAACTGTCCTATACTTTTCCAACGTATATAACCTACTTCTAAGTGGATCCACTAGTCTATACTAAAAAGCAATAATGAACCATCTAAAAAGTATGACCCTTTCTACCCACGTTGGCTACATGGTTTATGGGTGCTGTGAGTTGTATGAACTCTCCCCCATATCGGTGCTCAATACTACTCCCAAAATATACTAGCTCATATGTTTAAAAAAAAAATATAACTCCTTCTGTGTTTTGAGATTATTACTCAAAAATCTTTATCTTAAAAGAGATGGTACTCAAATTGTTCAAAATTCTTTTGGAAATCTCAGTTTCCTCATCTTAAATGTAAAAACATTTACTCTTGGGAATACTTAGTTCCCATATATCATTTTAAAGAAAATGAACTCATCTCTACTCTTCCTCAACTCACTGCTTAGGTCTTTAATTCTTTTTTAAAAACAATTTGTAAAAAGACTTTCTAAAATAGGGTTCGTGCCGAATTATGGACGTGAACGATACAATTCAAGGTTTTAAATAAACATGCATAGAACTCAATACTTGGAACTCAAAAACTTCAGAACTCAAGGAGTCAATGATACTACTCATCTCAAGAATGCTCGGCTCGGAGGGTTCATGAGAAATTATGGGCATGAACTAGTAACTCAAGAACTGAATGATACTTCTCATCTCAAGACTGCTTGACTCATAAGGTTCATGCGGAATTATGGGCATGAACTACTCAACTCAAGAACTCAATGATACTTCTCATCTCAAGACTGCTCGACTCATAGGGTTCATGCGGAATTATGGGCATGAACTACTCAACTCAAGGACCTTCATGGGTAGCTTGTAGTAGTCCCATGATTAGGAATATAATCCCAAAATGATTAGGAACTCAATACTCAAAACTTAGAACTTGAAGATACTACTCCTCTCAAAGATAATCAAATTATGGAGTTCATGCGGAATTTAAGGGCATGAACTACTTGACTCAAAGATCTCAATGATAATGTAGACTCGTGAATACATTTTCCTCATTCTCATACTCACTTACTCGAGTATTGAAACAATTTAAAAGTTATTGTAGAAGATTCCTCGAAAAGACTCAAAGGGACTTTCTCAAACTTTACTCAAATCGATAGTTAATCTCGAAGGATTCACAATTTAACTCAAAGACTTTCTTGACCTCTATTCTTGACTCTTCCTTGAATTTGAATTATGAATTCAAGGATCATGACTTGATATATAGGATTTCTTGATGATTGGATATAGGTTGGATAGTAAAAATCACTAAGAGAGCGAAGACATGTTTTGAAAGATCGAATATAAAATGAAGAACAGAGGTTGAAAGGACCTGATGTCCCTAGCGCAACAGTAGCACACCGCGCCAGCCCTTAGTTGACTGAGGCTGGTTTGGGGTGCACTGCAGGCGCAGGGGACCTGCCTCTCATACACAACAGGGGAGCGCCGCTCCAGCCATGTTCCAAACGAATCTGACAAATTTTTCTTCAATTTTTCCAGCCCTACCTTGTCTAAACTCGAATGATTTCCTTCAAACTCTTTTATATACTTAAACCCAACCTAATTACAATGAATTCTACACCAAAAACCCTCCAATAACAACACTAATTCGCAAGTCCCACCTCAAGAACTCAACAAGAACTGCATTATAAAAAATGAACCACAAAACATTAAGAACTCAAACAGATTATCAATATACTCAATCTCATGGATGAAATTCGTAAAAGAAACTCATGATTGACGTGTGGGCAAACAAACCCAACACTATGGAAGCTTACATACCTCTTAGGATAAAATCCTTGGCGAAATCCCTCGAAGAATCACAAAAATCTTGAACACTCTTCCTTTTCTCCTCTTTTCCTCTTCTTGAACTCCTCTAAAAACACTAAGCGTATTTTAGGATTAACTAACTGATTCTGACTCCTAAAATCTTACTAAAAACATTTAAATCCGATTGGGTAAGGAAAGGACTAAAATACCCCTAATATTTTTGGGTAAATTTCCTTATTTGGACAGCCCGACTTCAAACTAGCATATCTCCCTCATATGAGCTCAAAATTTAGCAAACTCGGCAGCGTTGGAAAGACGATTCCAAGAACTTTCTTTTGATATATTATGAATCTCCTAACTCATAATGGTGCTAAAAGTTATGGTCGTTTGAAGTTGACCCAAAACTTTAAAAGAACTTAGGAATGACTCTCTTCTAAAACCCTAAGCGTATTTGTATTTATATTAAAACTGACCCAAAACAGATTTTTCCCCAAAATATTACTAAAATTCATTTTAAGCTGATTGGGTAAGGAACATACCAAAATATCCTTCATATTTTCGGGTAACTTTTCTTAACTGGACAGCCTGACTTCAAACGGACATATCTCCCTCATACGAGCTCAAAAATTAGCAAACTCGGTGGCGTTGGAAATATGATTCCAAGAACTTTCATTTGATATCTTATTAGCCACCTAATTCATCCTGTACTGAAAGTTATGGTCGTTTGATGTTGACCCAAAACTCATACTTAACATAACTTGCCAAAATTTCCAAATTTACTCTTTCCAAAAATAGTATCTTTCTAATTCTAGTTCTTTCTAAGGCGGGATGTTACAATGATATATCTAGTGACCTTAACACTTCAAAAAAATTTAAATTCCTTGACAAAATCCTACTCACAACAAAGGATGGGTCGAGTCTTAGCTCAAAAAATTTCTGGGGTGTTACAATGCATTGATAACCTTTCATCTTGATGTTTCCCTTCTTTTCAAGGATGATATTTATATTTCAAACAAACTAAAATTAAAGACATGCAAATATGTTAGGCACAAACTGTAGAGCCAGAAGAAGAGCCATCTTCTATAGTAGTCCACTGAGGCAATTTAGTTGCGCGGACTCTTCACTTTTGATGCCGCATCTGTATCGGATTCTCCAAAAATACACTATTTTTGGCGAATCCGATACGTACCCGGTGACATTTTTGAAGAGTCCTAGAATTCTAGATCATAAGTACCTTTATATCTTCAACAATAGTTTTTCTGTAATACTAAAATAAATTTTTCAAAGATTAAATTCTATGCGGATAAGTTTTTTTATACCCTATTTCTATCAAAATAATCATCTCACTGGTGTCTTTTCGACAAACATTTCAAACCATTTTCTTAAGTAGTCGGGGCCAACTTAGTAATGTAAGAAATAAATGAAAGAGGAGAGGAATAATAATGTCATTGGACCATCCTATATAAAACAATTCAAAAACATGATTAAACTATTTTTATTTTCTTTGATGTCATGCTTAATTGAAGTCATATCTGTTATGAACCGGCCTCGTCCCAATGTTGATACCTGTACGGATGTCACACAACTAGTTATTGGGCCGAGAAGAAGCAACAAAACTGGAAGGCCTTTGCAAAGGCTGCTTTGGACCCAGATCCATTTAACAACTAGCTAAAAGGATGATGGATGAGAAGAAGCGGTTTATACAAATTGTTGAGAAAAATGTCTAGTCCTGTCATCCCCTTTCTTTGAGTCTATGTTTCTCATCTCCCTTCTAGTTATCTCCTACAATAGTTTTCTTTGTTGGTTCCATTTTCCGTTGTAATTCCAATTATGAGTTAGTGAAATAGATTTGTCGGTTGTTTGAATTTGATTTGTGTTGGTCTTGTTATTGGGTTTGTTACAATATCACACAACTACAATAAATGTCAGTAGTCGTGCGAGCTATGGTGCATAGATAATGGATGACGTATTGAAGAAATTAGCAAGCCAAATTCTTGTGATCACTTTTATAAATGGTTTACAGGAACTTACTTTCTTCTAACAAACACTAATAACTATTGAAGTTAATATTTCATGTCTTAGAGGAAAACAATTGGTAGCTCTTCCCAAGAGCAAATGGAAGACAATTTTTTGGAAGCTCCTATCTCCAACTATTTTGTCCATCTAATCACACACCTATACTTTTAAATAAAACCACATCTAGCTAGTTCTTTGAATGAGGATAGCTTAACAAGATTTGTGTGAATGTTTAGTACTCCCTCCGTTCCATTTATGTGAGGTAGTTTGACTCGGCACAAAGTTTAAGAAAGAAAGCAAGACTTTTAAAACTTGTGGCCCAAAATGAATGATAGAAATTTGTGTGACTGTAAATCATTTCATTAAGGATAAAATAAATAATTTATATTTAAATTGTTACTTAATATAGAAATGTGTCATTCTTTTTGGGACTGACTAAAAATGAAAGTAAGTCACATAAATTGGAACAGGGGGAGTAATATGGTATTTTCACTCTCAAATGTATATTGCAGCTCACGCTAAAGTGATTCACTTTCTCTATTTAAGAGTCAATACAGTAATATAAAATTAAGTTCAACTTCTTATCCTAAATTTTTTAGTAAAGAAAAAGAGTAGTCACACTTATAAGCAATTTTCAAATTCTCTGCATGTTAGTTTGACTGCTATTGTTAGTATTTTTTTCACTTTTATTTGTTGTTGCACCTACAATTAGTTTACACACATTTGGTAACTTACCTGCAGACTCATGTCATCAAGTGAAAGGCTCCTGCTTTAATTGGCTCCTTGTGGACTGTTCATGTAGCACAAATCGCACTCGCCGACAAAGAAGTGCTTCAGTCCCCTCAAACAACTCTATAGCCAGCAACCTGGTTGTGTTTGCCTATTTCTAAATCAAACTGGCCACATCTCTCTTTCTATTAACACTACATTAGCTCTTTAGTTGTCACTTCTTTGCAGAATGCACCAATGTTATTAAAAGCGAAAAGCGCAACAAAACTCTAAGGTTCGTGGGGACTTTAAGCGCAAAGTGCAAATAAAGCGTGGGTTTTAATGGAAAAAGGTGCAAAGGGAGAAAAAAATTAAAATGCGTATGTTTAGTCCAAGACTAATAATTATAAACATGAATGACAAATATATGACCAAAGAAATTGAAATTTTTTTATGATAAAGTGAAATATCAATTGTTTAGTGCACTTCTTCATAAGAGGCTCATTTACAAGGAAAAGTTTGTCTTAAAACTTTGATGATGACACTGAAGCGCACATAAAGCGAGGTAAAACGCTCAACACATTTTGAGCCTCACTTTAGGGCTTAAGCACGCTTAAAGCGCACGCTTGATAACACAGGAATGCACCTTGATAACTAAAGAGGAGCTTATGCTATCTCTGGAAAGTGGGGCAAACGCCAACCAACTATTTATATAAAGAGGCGCTTTAAATTCAATTGACAAACGAAATCACCACACAATGGTAAAAACTAACCTATGACAGGTAAAATCCAAAAAAGAAAATCATAGGAGAAAGCTCAATGAGCTAACGACTCACCAGAAGTTCCCTCAAGTTCTTTTCATCATTTCTTTTCTTCAAATGCCTTCGCTTCACTTCAAGATGCTATTTACCAAGGAAATACTACCTTTTTTTTTTTAATGGAAGAAGTAGAAGGGGTGGTTTATTCTAAATTTCCTTCGTTGTTCTCTCCTATGTATTTGTTTCTGGGGAAAAAGAGCTAAGGGTAACACGCCAAGTAGAGGTCGAACCTATAACTTTCTGCTTAGGAAAGAGACGCTCTATCCGCCGAGCTACATGCGCTTATTGTGCTCTCTTCTACGTTAAGACTTACAGGAAAGCATTTCCTATCCTTTGAACTAATTTTGAATATATTTGTTTTATTCTCCACTTTGTGCCACAAAACATGTTTTTCTAGTAAAATATTTTGCAGAGAATTTAGATAACACAATACTCTATAGGAACATATCATCATAAGTTAGAATTGCAAGGAAAGAAGGAAGTCTAAGTGACATTATATTTCAGGCTTATCAATTCAAAAGTCAGGAAAAGAATCAAATCTTGACAGAATGTTTTCTACCTCTTTGCACAAAAAAAAAACGGAGATGGTGAAATGGGTGCGTCTTGATTTCGTCCAACTCCTTACCTAATACCACCAGGGAGTCCTCATTCCAGGTTAAACATACCAAATCAAAAATCAACCATTACCAAATTCAATTACAATATTAAGAAAGAAACACTAAAAATATTGCATATTATCAACTGAAAACATGAACTACCAACATCATTTTCAACATAGCCACACAAAAACCAAAATAAAATAAAATTTTGAAGTAGGTTAGATATTGATACATTAATAGGCTCATAAAGTGATAAATTATACTATAGTTTTTTTTTTATCAAGAATGAGAAGTTTTTCCAACTATTAGCAACAACTACTATGAATCTAGTATCACTCACAACTTAGCATTAGCTAATTTACTTGTGGTGCAAAAGAGAAAATGACCATACCTCATTACAAAACTAAGCTGACTCAAAAGACTATTGTATTTTTGTGGACTAATGAGTGTGAGGTGATATTCTAAAAGCTCAAGGATTTATTGACCTCATGTCATGCCCCAAAATAGGGGGCGTAACTGGCACTTGATACCCTATTCGATCGAGTTACCCACTAAAACATACTAGCTAACCAAACTGTGAGACAACAAGATTGGGCAGCATAACCTCTAAAAAGTGAAGCCTGGATCCTAAAGGTCAGGACCTGAATGAGAATAAACCATACAAACAATGGTAGACAAGCCAAAAAAATAAAGATGTACTAGCTAGCCGACGAGGCCACAACTGAAGACATACCTACTTACACACACATATATATACATGCCAAGTCTATGGGCTGGAGATTGAAACTTACAAAAGAAAATCAAAAATATTGTGTCCACAATAGCCTCTATGAGTGACATAAGCATTGTCGGTACAAGGCCCTGACTATACCCAAACTGTACAACAAAAGTAAACATCTAGCCCCATGATAAGATGGAGTTTACCAACTCACAACTGAACCCGAATCCTAGCGGGTGGGTTGATCAGAATCCCTGCCTGAACCTGCTCGCACGAAACAAAAGCAGTGTCCCTAGGCAATGGGATGTCAGTATGAATAAAATTGTACTGGTATGTAAAGCGGAAAGTAGAATCATAGGTAGTTACTGTAAAAGGGTAATAGAGAAACCACCTGAAACTGAAACTCAAATAATCTCCATGGTTGACATTTGGCCTCCTACTATTTAAATATGCATGATGTGCTCATATAATCGTATGTCATGAATACATACATATATATATATATATATATATATATATATATATAGATGCAAATGATGACATACCCAACCAAATGCTAGCAATGATGGTGCCTCTCGGTAGTGAACCGGCATCATATTCGCCAACCTGTGGCCATCAGTGTCTCATACGTATAAATATAGGCAATAGGCCCCATACCTCCCGATTATAGCTTGGGAGTAGAATTCATAGCATGTCATTTCATGGATTTGTAACACATATATGTTACCGTTGTCATGTTGCCAATCTTGGCCCATTTGTAGTCTTGTTCTTATAACCCCGTAATAACTTTCGTATGACATGTAACCATCTCATGAAACCTCATATGTTCTTCCAAATAAGCTTGAAAACTTAACTCGAATTTTAGAAAACAAGTTTAAGGTGATTTATATAGTTCCTATACTTGGTTCCTAGATAATTTATAAAAGAAGTATTTCAAAAATTAAGTATCCTAATAGTTTAAACATTTACGTTATATTTGAAAATTTTGAAGATCGTGAGTTACTTCAAAGATTTTTCATAATAACTTTAGTGGGGAAAGAGGGGTGGTTACAAATAATAAGGGTCTCCCGTAATATTTTAAGTCACATCACCTAAAGAAGAATATGAATTCATACATGCGGACATACAATCAAGGAAACCGATAAAATGACATGTAGAGGTCTAATACTCTATTTATCCAAACGAGTGGAATATCAAAATAATAGAATCATGAAAATAATTCAGCTGGGATCCCAATGCCTTTCACAGAAGGTCTTTCTAGCAAGAGAATAGCAAAATATCACATTCGGCGTTTTAGGAATTTTCCTAGAGTGGTGCTAAAATGAAGGACATAGCTTAGCCTTAACATACCTTTCCAATGAACGCTCGAATGCCCGTGGTTTCTTCACGAAAATTGTTCCTTACGTCCTAAGCTTCACAAACACTATATATACACAGCTGGTACACATCTATAAACAATTCATAATTGAGCTTAAATCGGCAGATTTGCCATATGGCCCCAACTTTACGAAACGTCCGTAGAACTTCATAAAAACAATCATAAAAGAGTCCCAAGATGATTACCTTAGCAAACCAAGTGTAAACCTTGAAGAAACACCAATAGCTACCAATTTATATCTTCAAAAACTAGCTCCAAACGCGGTTAATACAAGGGCAAAATGATTGCACCATGTAGAGATCACGTTTCTAGGCACAGTGGCAACTTTTAATGGTAGAAATCGTCAAAAACTAACCTTCATCGTGCAAGAACACCATTAGAACCCTCTCTTCAGCTTTCTTTCTATTTAGGTAGTGAAAATAAATGTTTTTATGGCTTAAAACGTCGAGTAAGCCGACATACCATATTTTTGACCCGACCCGAATCGCGACCCGAATTCTACCCTGGCAGTCCACAGCGAAACCCTCATAACTTTTTACTACGTTGTCGGTTGGATAAGCGATTTTATGCGTTGCAAACTAGACTCGTAGGCATTCAATTTGATAGGTCATGGGCCTTATAACTCTTTATATATTGGAAGAAAACATCCAAGACATTTGACCCAAAGTTAGGAAAATATTATTAGAGAAACTTCGATAACTTTTGCCGACCTTAGTTTCGCTAATTTTCTTGACCTCAAAACTTGAAATACGACCATTGTGCTATTATAATACCTCATAACACACTATTCTTAGTATTTTAGACACTCATAGGCTTATCCCCAATGTATGGGATAATTTAAACCTTTCAAACAGACGAAGTTCTACCCGAGCCATTTCTTTAATCTTGAACTTTGTTTGAGGGGTCCCTTTGACCTAAAACTTTAGTTTAGTTCCTTGATATTTCCACCCAATTGCAATATTAAAATCCAATGTATGATACCAAGTCATATACACCTCATATAACCATGCCATACTACGCCACATATATTATGAAAGAATATAGAAAAGCGTACGGGATTTTACACTTCAACACCTATCTTGGCACTACCTGAGGAGGGTGTGGCATTTGTGGTATTCTGTGATGCTTTAGATGTTGGTCTACGTGTAGTATTGATGCAAAATGGGAGAGTTATAGCCTATGCTTCTTGTCAGTTGAAGGTACATGAGAAGAACTACCCTACTCATGATTTTGAGTTAGCGGCAGTGGTCCTCGTTTTGAAGTTATGGAGACATTATCTCTATGGTGTCCATTGTGAGATCTTTAGCGATCATTGTAGCCTTAAGTATCTCTTTTCTCAACTAAATTTGAACTTGAGGCAGCGTAGATGGTTGTAATTGTTGAAAGACTATGACATCACCATTGTTTATCATTTGGACAAGGCAAACGTGGTAACATATGCTTTATTTGAGAAGACTCCTAGTATGGGTAGCTTAGTTTTTCTTAAGGCGGAGTAGAGACCTTTGGCCTTGGAGGTTTAGTCATTGGACAGACACTTGGTTCGACTTGATATTTCTACACCTCACCATGTTTTAGCATTTGTTAAGGCTAGGTCTACTTTGATGGATCAGATTCGTGCCCACCAGTTTGAGGATGACAAGTTGAGGGTGATTCGAGACAAAGTATGGTGAAGCTAAGTCGGCTTTTCTTTATCTCGAGGGAGTTTTGAGGATTTCTGGTCATATTTGTGTGCCTAGAGTGGGTGGTTGGGTGTGTATGATATTGGAAGAGGCTCATTGTTCTAAAAACTCTATTCACCCGAGAGCGGCTAAGATGTATGATGATTTGAAGCAACACTATTTGTGGTATGGTATGAAGAGAGGCATTGTGGACTTTTTGGCCAAGTGTTTAAACTGTCAGCAAGTGAAGTATGAACATCAAAGAACGGGTGGTCTAAGGCTGGGCACCGGACCGGGTTGTACCGATACCTTTTCGGTCCATCCCAGTTACCATTTCGGTCCGGTAGTATTCGGGACAGACTGGGATACATTGAACCGGTACTCGGAATGAGACAATTGTCACACCCCAACACTAGGTGAGGCGGACAAGTACAATATGAACACATGCTTTAAAAGTGACCTATGATGAGAAAGTAAACTACTATGTAGATAGATTTACTGATGAGAAGCTTCATATACAACACATGTTGACTAACAGAACCGATACATGTGACAAATGAAACTATGAATATATATGGTAGCTTTACAATGTCTACAAAGCGTCTACTAGAATCCATGACTGTACAACTATGAAAATATGTATAGTAAAGGCTCGGCAAATCCTCGAATCAACCTGGACCTCACCAACAACCGCTAAGTATCATGTGCTTCTTTTGTGGAGATCTACTAGTTGAGTACCTATACCTGCAGCATGAAATGCAGCGTCCCCAATAAGGGACGTCAATACAAAAGAATGTACTGAATATGTAAGGCATAATACAACCATATGTAAAATAAGAGCTCAAGTGAAACCAAATACCAATAGATTAGGATTAGAGACCACCTTTGCTTATACTTGTGGAATAATGTATATTACATTATTTTATTTACTTTTCTATGGATTATAATATTTATAATACATATAATACAAATGACCAGCTGATCAACGGTAGAAGAGGATGACTGATGCTAGGCATTTTTAACCCCTGGGATGCAGTCCTCATAATTCCACAAATTGGGATCGACCCATGCTAGGATTTTCCCCCTGAGCTGCCACCCTTCCATACAAATTGGGATTGGCCCATGCAAGGCTTTCACCCCTGTGTTGCCACCCTTCTATACCAATTGGGATCAGCCCATGCTAGGCATTTGCCCCTGGGCTGCCACCCATAATTATACAGATGGCTTAAGTTAAATCCTTTATCTTTGAGATTGTTGTTTTGATGTTCATAACTCTTTTGAGATTGTTCTTTTGATGATCATAACTCTTTTGAGATTGTTGTTTTGGTGGTCATATTCATTGTTGAGATTTGGAAGTATGAACCACTAGTAGAAGACATGTGAATATAGACTTACGATAATAACAATGACATGGGAAGCAAATGTGACACCAACGTAATACTTAAGAGCTTATATGACTCAGTAAGCATTTTGACATCTCAAATTGAAGCACATATCAAGTGAAGACATTTAACATTCAGCCAAGAGATTTGAACTCTATATGGTAGTCGAATACTCACTAACTAATATCAAATATAAGGTATACATGAAAGTGGAACCAAGGGAGAACGTGGGCAGATTCAACTTAAGGACGGATACATATTCCAAGTAAGTACATATAAAATGTACAATAGAGAAAGTAGGGATCTTGTTAGGTAACATTATAGTCTAACACAATGGGAGTAATAACCAATAAAGGGAACATATAAACTTATGACAAGATGACATATATATAGACAATTGAAGCAAGTTGGCATGATATGGGCATATTCTATATCCAACATATAAACATATGTACCATGTGTAATCTAGGATTATTCTGATTTATATAAGGGAAATACGTGCCAATGGTACTTTGACGATGAACCAAGTTTAAACCTTGCATGCTAATACTTGGTAGAGTAAGCACATACATTTAGTAATAAACTCATATTAGAGTACTCATTTTAATGCTCTAGGGAGTAGGAACTGCAACTATGGATCAGTCACTACCAAGGGCACTTAGAAAGCTTACTTTGTAATACAAGTGTTGGATTCATGCTAAAGAAATAGGAAATCGAATAGCCTTTCATACCTTGCTATACAATTCAAAACGTATGACTTAAGCTTCTTCTCTTCAGATTACTAATCTACAATAAAATAAGTTGTAAGACTAGTATTAGTAGCTAATCAATCAATTTGATCTACTTGATCTCACCCAAATAGTAACAAAGCAGTAAGCATGCAAGTTATCTAGATAGTGTTTTCTTTCCTTCTCTTTCCCTTTAATCACGTATATATACTGTACAACCTTCGTATCAGGTCCTCCTCAAAACTCACTGCAATATTTAAGTCCTTTAAGGTCTCCAAAATTTCCCTGCACATCCAGTCACATCCCTTATCATTACATACATAAAACAATGTAACATATGCAATATGAATCATGGTTTCTGATCACCAAAACTTGAAGAGCTAACATTACTTTTAAATAAAGTGCTCAAACAAGCTCATAACTGAATTTAAAGAGGACTCCCCTCCAGGGCTGTCCCAACATGCACTAATCACAAGAACATTCTCCCCAATATTACATCATAAAAAAGTAACAATTTCCAACTCACTAACACATACCAAGTGTCCTAATTTAGTCAAGTACAAGAGGGAGAAAATTGTAGTAGCTTACATTGCTGGACAGAACTACCACTTGCTAAGACTTGGATTTTTCAAGGTAAAGGTTGTCCTCCTTAACTTGTCTTAAATTATTCCTTCCAATAGCTTGAACTCTATAATATTCAAGAACCCTAATGGTATTCAATGGATGTTGTATGAAGCTAAGAGAGAGAAGAGAGAAAGCTCTAGAAATCAGATTTTTTTGTCAAAGTAAAAATTGTTGGAAAAAGGTGATATCAATCCCGTTTAAAGGGACCTTCTTTGGCTGACTTTCTCACTCATTTTGGGCCATAATTTGTCAAGTAGGTGACCCACCTACTTGAACTTTTCACTTGGGACTTTTTGGACTTAAGAACATTAGGCCTTGGCTGTCCATTTTCCCCTTATTCTTCTACTCAACTTGGGCCAGATATATGCAAGTAGGTGATAGTGTACTTGGCCCAATAACATGGTCAAAAGAGTCTTAGTAGGTGATGCACCTACTTGGTCCTTCGGGCTAGTCAATAAGTCAAAGTAGGTAATGCACCTACTTGGTCCTTTGGGCTGGTCAATAAGTCAAAGTAGGTGATGCACCTACTTGTCACCTACTATCTTAGTGTAGTCAAGCAAGCACCTCAATATTTTTTTCCATTTCTAGACTTTAATACGTTTAGCTTAACTTAAAACTTATATACACTATGTCACTTTAAACTTTAGACTCAGATACCACCTTATGATCTCAAGTTTAAATACTTCCATCGATGTCAACTTAATCAGGTCGCATCAAAATCTACCGACAGTTCACTTTAAACCTATTCTATTGTCACTACTCGCATAGGAAACCGAGTCCATAAATCACAAGGCAAATTATAAGCGTCATATAAATAGAACTAGTACACCTAGAATACGGGGTGTTACATCCTTCCCCCTTATGATCATTCGTCCTCGAATGATAGGTTAAGCTGATAGTTTGGTTAACCGTGGAATTTCATTTGGAGATTTACGAGAGTTCCCTTTGTAAATAGGACTATCCAAAATCGATAGACTAACTTAAAACACGGATAGACAAGTCTAGCATGACGTCTCAATAGATATGGGTCATGAAATAATAATATGACCAATTAAACCCCTTCTTCACCATGTAATTCACTGAAGATACACAAGTAGAACTCATACAAATAAGGACTTTAATATACCTAAACACAAGACATGCAAATGACATATCAAATGAACAACTGCTAGTAGGATTTATGATCATATAAGAGGACCACATGATCTCAGATCCTTGTGTTGATGTTTAGAATGAGGAGGGGTATTTAGGATATCTACCATCTTCTATTCCCAAGTATCTTATGTTATATTCTATTCCTTCCATAATAAACCTTTTGAGCTTAGCTTCCGGGCCTTAACAATCAAGAATAACTATAGTATCTCCCAAATTTTTTGTATATGGAACGAGCAGATAAAAATCATAGGCCTAACCCATCGGGGCTCTACTTTCCCTTCTCTTTTATCTCATGACGCTTTTCAGAGGTGAGTCTTACAAGAATGCATAGCTGTTAATGTAAAATCTAAAGTTTTATGCCGCACCTTCGAATAAGGCATTATGCTAAGTTATTTATCTATGGTTGTGATAAAATTTACATATATGCCCAACCTTTTCTAGTCAAAAGGGAGAGCATAATATACGGGCATTAAGCTATAGAAATATGTGGTGTACGCACGCATATGAACTATAAGGTAGAGTGTGAGCGAATAAGCTATAAGACATGTAGGAAATGGGCTAGATGAGCACATGATGCATGAGTACTAAAGCTACAAAATATATAATATGTAAGCAAGTAGACTATAAGACATGTAGACATAAAAGAAAATGAACTACGGAACACAAATAACATTGATCAAGTGCGTTATATCGCATGGATAGGTGGACTAACATGTCAATGAGTACACATATGAAATATGAGCAAGTGAGCACATGACACATGGCCAGAAAAGCTATAAGGCCTATAATGTTTAAGCAAGTAGGCTAAGAGGCATGTAAAATATATATAAATGGTCATATGATCAATTAGCCTGCAGTACCCACACAATATGGACAAGTGACATGAGGAAAGTTACTAGTGCAATAAATAATATGTAGGGAAAAGGTCCTACGAAAACATATAGCAATAAACAAGGGTGCTCCGAAGCGTATAACACTTACATGCACACATCCTATGACATTAGGTAACCTGTGAGAAGGTAATCCACAAAGGGCAAATGACATACAAACAGATAAGTTATAGAACATGCATCATTTATAATCATATAACAAACCATCTTTGGAAACTATGAGATATCCTATAGAACCACTCTACCATATTAAGGGTAAACACACTGTCTTAAGCGTTAAGTCACGAGCGAGATAGTTCTGCTCATATTCCTTACTCACCTCAAAGCACATACCATTGATTTCCCCATTTACTCTCTTCAATCTTCTAAGAATTCTTATAGGTGTTCTGCTATTGGGACTTGGCTTCCATCTAGGTCAATATAAATACTACAGTTAAGCTATAAAAAGAAAAACCTCAATAGTTCATCCTTTGGAGTAGGAGACCGAGGTCAACTTTGCCTTCGTTACTAGCTTGTGTTATATCACACTCAATGCCTGGTGCCATTCAAGGTTGAAATAGAAAATAAATAGCGAAGCGTGAATGCACCATAAAATATGAACTCTAATAACATATAAATGGCAGGTACATATAAAGTTATATCATGATTCATAAAATCGTAGAGTTATCCCATTTGGGCTTAACTAGATAAGTTTGGCCATACTAATAGATTTTTTTTAAAAAACAAGTGAGGGTGCTCTGACTCTTTTCCCAAGCAAGATAGTGAATAAGAACAACTAGCATATGATCAATTTTTCCTCCCCCCTATTGGACTATGATTGATGAATTACTGCAGGCATATACTAAACGAATCCTGTAGTAGCTCTATTCAATTTGATGGAAGTCTATACATGTGAATAATGCTCTACTTCTATTTTGTACTAATGATGTAGATGAACTAGGTCCATGTATCTTCTATCTAGGTAACCTTTCTATTCCCCTCTTTTTTCTTGTTTTTATCAGGACCAAATATCAAGACTTGAATCAATACTAAAATGACTTCTCTGTCTAACAAAAGTTCACAAAGTTGTTCCCGGGTGCGCCATTATCACTCGTTAGGATTGAAGAGTTGATACCTTTTTATTGCCTCATACACTTAGCAACACCTCTTTCATAATCACCTATCTCACTCCTCTATAGCATCCTCATATCACCCCTACTCCTATGTTTAGGGAATTTGACATATCCCATCTCTTTCTAACGAGAAGCTCTACGTACATATTCAGCCCATGTAATTCAAGCTTCATTCTCACATGCTTCCTATCTAACAAGTACCTTTTAATCAAAACTAGTAGCTTCATGTACTCTAATCCCACTATGTACAACCTGACTAATCACAACTTAGGTCTAACCAATAAATTTTCCTTTTGTTAACCTTACCCTTTAGTCACATACTAATCCTCCATAGCCAAAACATAGATCATAATAGGAACTACCATACATATATCATTTGCAGAAATTGGAACACTTATCCCTAAGTTTTATAACCATGAAAAGAATACAAATATTATTAGTACTTATTCGGGGTTGTTGGCACATACCATATAAAAGCCAAATATTAACATATTCAGGATGATATATGGTGAGAATTTGGGCCTTGTCAGCCAATTAGGGGTATCTCTAGTAACACTATTGCACTGATACATCCACCTATCAGATTGTGCCACTGCCTTCTTCCAACTTAAAGAAACTGGTTCAACAACATGTGTAATGCTGAAAATTCTATGTATATCACAGACTAAGAACAAGTGTCCTCTATAGGAATAGATCCTATAAATATGGAGGAAATATTGAACTCAAGAGTTGGATACATCCTCCTAAGAAGATGTGCTTAGAAATAGCTCATATATGTAACTATGTAACCCATCATTTTTTAAGCATATGGATAACCATAATATATCTTTCTCAATTGAACAACCGTGATACAAATGGTACAAATGCAACTTAAAATGCAAATAACATAAAAGCCTTTACATACCTTGTGGAGTGGGACGGTCAAATAAAATGAGCTCAATCTATTCTAAATTTTGATAACTTCAGATCCTTTTCTTTAGGTTGCATACTGACATTTTAGCTACTATTTACTTGAGCCATCATAAGCATCATATGAATAGCATGATCAGGTACAAGTGGAAATTGACTTCTTAACTTCGCTCTATCGCACGATCTAGATTATGAAGGAAGGTAACTTTTGCTAAATCTCCAAGCAGCTCCTAATTATAAATGTGGTGCGTAACACATTCATAAGTAAGGTTCTACTAGACACGGCTTTGTAGACTCCCTAGGACGAACTGCTCTGATACCGCTTTTGTCACACCCCAACCCTAGGTGAGGCGGACAAGTACCATATGAACACATGCTTTAAAAGTGACCTATTATGAGAAAGTAAACTACTATGCAGATAAATTTACTAATGAGAAGCTTCATATACAACACATATTGGCTAACTGAACCGATACATGTGACAAATGAAACTATGAATATAGATGATATCTTTACAATGTTTACAAATCCTCTACTGGAATCCATGACTGTACCACTATGAAAATATGCATATTAAAGACTCGGCAAAAACCCGAATCAACCTAGAGCTCACTAACAACCGCTGAGTATCATGTGCTTCTTTTGGGGAGATCTACTAGTTGAGTACCTGTACCTGCAGCATGAAATGCAG
>JAJOOF010002393.1:0-32602 GCA_029582545.1 Solanum lignicaule | reverse complement strand
GACTTGTATTTTTCTTTTGATTCAATTGTAATACTTTAGAGACTTGTACACGTGACAACCAGATTTTGGGGGTATATTTGAGTTTATTATAAAAATTTTCGCATTTTATTGTAATGGTTGAGTTTTAGGCTGACTTGTCTTGGTGAGTTAAGACGAGTGCCATCACGTCCATTTTTGGGTTGTGACATGGTGTGATTTGAATAATCACTGTATATGTTTAAATTTTGTTTTCTCTTTGTCGATCTATTTGGAGTTACTTTCACAAGAAATAATATCAAGTTTTTTGGGAGATTTTTTTCTTCTTTTATAATTATGATATTTGAGTAAGATTTTTTGTAACTTGATAATTTCATGAAATATCGGACACTTCCTATTAACAACAAGAAAAAGGTAATTTTGTACCCCAAATCACCTAGTGTTTTTTGATTGAAATTTTAAATTGACCTCATGTTCTATATTTATGGGTCTTATCTATTAATATCAAAATTAATAATGATGAAACTTTTTTTACAATTTCACAATATATTTATATTTTTTTTAAAAATCCAATTTAAGAGCAAAATAGGAAATTTAAAATTGATTCTTTTTTATTTATCGTCATTCTAAATGTGACTTGCACTAAGTAAAAAAAACATAGCATATTCTATTTTTAAAAATATCTTTTATGCCTTTATGTGATACTCCTAATAGTAAATTAATTAAGTATAGTGTTAATAGAAGTGAGATAGGACTAATTAATAAAGAGTCCGAAAAGGCGAAAACAATCTGCGTGTGAAACCGTGTGCCAACCCACCATTGCCGTCCTCTACACTTCTCTTTACAAACAAAACTGCAAATGCTAAATTATGCGAACCTTCTCTAAAATTGCACCTTCCGCCATGGCTTCCTTCCCTTGTTCTAAGGTTTTTCTTCTCCGTTTTTCTATGCATACTCTTTCTCTACTACTCTAAATAGTCTGAATTATACTAAGAGAATTTTTTTCCCGATTTTTTCGGTATTTTTTTTTGAATTATTCTGCGGTTTGTGAGGAAATTCGAAGTAAATTTGAGAATCTGATTGATTCGCTACGCCTTTGTGCTTTTTGATGTACCTAAATCTGAATTCATGTGTATTCTTGCTGGTTGTGAAATTGATGTGAAGTCTTCATCAACTGTTTTTTACTGGTTAATTAGCTTTTCGATGATTACTATACTGTTTAGATGATTACGATGTTGAGACTGTTTGAGATTTCTTAAATGATTTTTTTTCCTAAGTTGTGTATTAATTTTTATCTGATTTCTCGTGGTACTCAGTTAATGCAATTCATAATTAGGGTTTTAAAAGGGGAATATACTTTGTTTCATGTGATGCTTTAATTAGTGTGTAGGTTCTTCGTCTTTTGCTTGCATTTCTATTAAATTTAATTCTATTCGTGGGTTTTCTTAGTCCCGGACAGGGGTTTGTGTATGGCCTGACATGAGGCAACTTTCTCTTAGGAAGAATCTATTGTATGGGTTTATGCAGCTCCTTTCAATGCCATTCAAGACTGTACGTGGAGTTAGTCGAACACTTCGAGTTTCTAAACTCTGTAGCATTACCAGTACGTCTTCATCTTTGCAAATCGAACTGGTGAGTCTATAGTATTGCGCTTTTTTAGGTTCTTATGTATACTGCAAGTTGTGTCTTTATTTTAATAGTATACGCATAGCCTGTAATAAGTTCATTTCTTGCTTGATTTCAATGTTGGGTACATTTAGAAAGAAGAGCGCGTTTAGCGGTAAATGGTAATGAGAAAAAATGATTACTTTATATGAAGACGCTCAGTGTGACTGGGGTGGCTTTTTGATGTGGTATTAATCTTCCTTTGTCTATCTTAAATCTTGCTGTGTACCCTGAAATCGCAGTGATTGGTGATAGTCAGCTTTACAGTGAATACACACTGTCCTAATCATCCTGGAATTTTCTGTGCATTTCATCGACTTTTGAGTCTTACACCTGGTTGGACAAAACAGGGAGTATGTTGCCTCATGTAGAGTATTTCAAAAGGACTTTACCTTATGGCTTAGGAAAACGGCTCCTCTATCATATCTTCTCCTGTGCTGCACAACTGTAACAATTGGAATACTAGAAGAATGAATAGGAGGAGCTGGGTAGTTGTCCCTCATGCTCTAATGTGGACTATAGCTTATTCCAGATTCAATATTATTTAGTTTAAACTTTTGGAGCGCGCATCACATTCCAATTGGATGAACTTTTTGACTGGGAATACCTTTCTTTTAGTTCTTTGTGTTCTCTTTTTTGTACTGAATAACATCTTTTTGTCTAAATTTTACTATAAATAGGCAAAATGTTTCTTCAATGTTAACTTTCTCAACCAAAAAAAAGGCAAAATGCCCCTACGTTAGTGTTGCTAGAGTATCAAATGATTAAATAAGTCTCAGCTCAAAAAATGGTACTATGCTACTTCCATTTTGTGGAGAAGATGTTAAAGCTTGTTCGGTCTTATTTTCAGGAAGCCAAAGAGATTTACTATCTGAGAATGAATAATATAATTTCTGCCCTTTCTGCTTCTCCTCCACTTCTTTTCTTCTATGGCTTTCTTTTTATGGATGTGAGAGCATAAAAGAAATCATCTTCTTGACTTTATGTTGTAACAAGGATCTCCACTTCTACAATGAGAAACCCTGATGAGTTTGCTGATCTTTCTGTTGTCAATTGTCAGGTACCATGTCTCCAGGATAATTATGCATATCTATTGCATGACGTGGATACTGGAACAGTTGGTGTTGTGGATCCTTCTGAAGCTGTTCCTGTTATAGATGCACTGAGTAGAAACAACCGTAATTTGACTTACATTTTGAACACACATCATCACCATGATCACACTGGTGGCAACATGGAGTTAAAAGCAAGGTACGGGGCAAAGGTAAGATGATGTTTTCCTGTTGCCACTCTCATTTGAAGTTTTGATGTTGTATAGAGATAAAATATATTTCCTATGGAATTCAATAGCTGCTCTTGTGTTGGATTCTATGATCTTCTGTTTATATTGTAGTCACAAATACAGTCTTATAGTAAGTGTGGTCTTATACTTTTCTTAAAAAATAATACCTTTTAGTTACATGCAGCTATAATTTAAGTTTAGGGGTGAGTTGTGGTATGATGGAAAATATTTTCATGGAAAATAAGTGCTCGTCTTACTTTTCGTAGTGTTTGGTAAGTAAGCAAAATAATATTGTCCCAAGAGCATTTATATGTAATCTAGCATAATATTCTGAGGGTGAGATGGGTGGGGAGTGGGGTTGGAATGGTCGAGGGGTGGAGGCATTGGGTGGGTGGGGAGGAGACAATGAACATGGAATGTCACTTGTGGAGCTTGTTTCCCTACTTTCATTAGGAAAGTCATTTTCCTCATTTTTAAGGAACTTGTTTTTCTCAGAGAAAATGTTTTGACCAATTGGGAAACATTTTCCTCATACCAAACACACCCTAAGTCTAGTTTTTTCTGAATTACTCCAATCGTTTCATTTTTCCTTTCCTGTTTTAAATGTTTTTTTCCTCTTTATTTTTTGAGTGGGTTGGAACTGGAATGAGGGAATAGATAGGGAAAACTTTACCTGGTTACAGGTTTTGGTTCAACAGAGTGATCTTGTAAATGGAGGAATGTAAAGTTGCTTTACCACTTTGCTCCTGTTGCCATAAATCTCAATGAAATGCTTTAAGAACTGTTGGGGCAACTCTCTGTCAGTATCTCTTCCAGGCGTTACTGGGGCTAACCAGTTTAGAGTACTTTGTTGAGAAAAAACCGTACAGGCCCAGCTAAAAGGACCATACATTTTCAACATATTAACTATCTTTTCAAGCTCACGATTTTGTTTTAGAATTGGATAGAGATTAGGATACAACTTCAAATTGATAATGCACTTAAAAGATCATTGGTAACTATAACGAGCATTTCTCTTTGATTAACAGATTAAGGGTTAACATGTTTGTGTCAATTGAAATTTTGTCAGAAGAGGCTTTCATTTCGTAAGTGATTTTGTAGGTAATTGGATCTGGAGTAGACAGTGATAGAATACCTGGTATTGACATAGCCCTAAATGATGGAGACCAATGGATGTTTGCAGGGCATGAGGTGTTTGTCATGGAGACTCCTGGTCATACACGAGGTTGTATTCTAATGCCTGATATCATTTGAAAATTGCCTTGAACTGTCTCATAGTCTTCGTTGCTTTTAACTGTTTAAGCTATCTGATGAAATAAATGTCCATTTCTCTGTCAAATGACACACTTCTTATTGTTTTGGTTTTTTCCTTTGTTTTTCTGCTTTTTGTCATGGTTAAACATCGGGTTCATTTTGGGAGCACAGCACCATTTATCTCTGTGTAAATTTTCTTGATCTACTTGTGGTTTTAAGAAGTTACTAGTTCTTCAAGTTACTTGCTGGTCATGTGCTGAAGGAAGTATCCGTTTAGTAATAGGTGTTTGAACTCCAGTTGGGAGTTGGTTGACGAGTGCATACATGTTGAGAAAAATTTATCCAGTAGTATAATAACGTCTAACAAGTGAGAGCTTAGACTTTTACCAAGATAATTATTGTCTTCTGTCTAATTACTCATGGAGATATAAAGGAAAGAGATGACAGATCAAGGAAAAAATTATGTCTGTCAGAAATGTATTCCACTAAATGGAGCTGTTAAACCTTTTGAATTGCTTACTTACACTGATCATCCGATCCCATTTCATGTAACACCATTTGATTGGGCATGTTCGTTTTATGTTACACTATTTGGTTGCGTACAAAATCGAGGAGATATTTGTCACACTATTTGGTTGGGTACAAAATTAAGGAGATATTTGTTTGACGGGTAAATATATATGATGTATAAATTTTAACTTTCTAAAGTTTCTTCAGCTCATATCTATCTAACTAATCAGTTTAAGATTTGATGGTTATCTATTTCAAAATTATCAAATATTATGCCAGTATAGACTACAGAAACTTTAGAGAGTTAATATTATTAATAGAATGATGTCAAACATGTTGGTATGTTCCAACATAAATAGCGTGTCATATGCTTTTGAGGTATAGTTAAAGTATGCCTCTTCTATATGGATCACAGCTGTTGGTTCTTGTCACATGATTTATAATGAGAAATCATAGATTTAGTTAAATTTAACTTTTTCAGACCCCACTTGTGGACCATACGGGGTATGTTGTTATGGATTTAGGACCAAGTGGGGAATGGGGATTACTTCCTTTTAAAATTGTTATCTTTTAGATGATCTTATGTGCAGGTTTATTTGCTTTAAAAATCTCCTCAATTTTACTAATACAAAAAAATGCATGACAGGGCATATCAGTTTTTACTTCCCAAGATCTAAGGCAGTTTTCACAGGAGACACACTGTTCAGCTTGTCTTGTGGTAAACTTTTTGAAGGAACTCCCGAGCAGGTAAAGTATAGTTCTATTTTGCAGGCTGTAACATCTGTTTTTTTCTTTTATTGGGCTTCTATATTAATTTTTTTTTTAATTTGGAGAATCAGATGTTGATGGTTGTCAACTATCAATCTGAGTTGGACTAATTAATGACAATAAGTAAAACCAGTAGTTCTTCTTGTTTAACCTGAAGACTTGATGTTACTGACGCAAACGCGTGCTATTTTCTTCTCGTAAAATAATGCGATACATATTGTCAATTTGCTGATGGTATCTTTTTTTGTGGTATAAAAATCGAGCCTTGTTTGGGTTTGCCGACTAAAAGTAGTTGATAAGTGCCAAAAAATACTTTTTCAAGTATTGAAGTTGATTTAGAAAAGCAATTTATGTTTTTAGATAGAAATTGTGAAACAGATGAGCAACAATTTTTTTTTTGTATGTTTGGGAAAGCTATGTTGATAAGCATTTTACTTTGTGGAAAGAGGTAATCCTTAGCAAATATGGGTAGAGTTCTTAATGGTGTACAAACTCAGTTACTAGCACTTATGGTGTTGCTGTATAGAGGTCTATCAGAAGCCTTTGGCCCTTATTGGAGAGGAATATCCAATATAGAGTGTGAATGGCATCAAGATTCTTTTTTGGGGAAGAGGTTTGGATTGGTCCATAGGGCTCAATGAATTCTTAACCAGATCTTCTCTATTTCTCTAGCAATCCAGATGCAACAATTGTTAATTTATGGTCTCCTCAGGGATGGAACTTTTTCCTCAGAAGACACATGAATGACTGGGTAGTGGAGAGAATGATAAAGCTTTTTCTTGAATTGGGAGAATTTAAAGGTACTACTCGGGAACCAGCCTCTATAAAATGGAAGCATGACAAGGATGGTAGATTCGCTGTAAATAGGATGTGGCTGAAGGAGATGAGGAAGCAGCCAGGTGGTAAATCAGGGTCCTGAAAACAGGTCTGGAAATGTAATGTTCTAACCAAGGTAAAGTGTTTTACATGGCTGGTAGCTAGGAGAGCTTGTCTTACACATGAAAGGTTACAAAGGAAGGGCTTCCAGAATCCAGATAAGCATCCAGGTGTTTCTTATGTAATGAAGCTGCTGAAACCAATAGACACTGATCCTACATTGTAAAGTGACCTCATAAATTTGGGCCCTATTCCTTAGTTTGACTGGAACCAAATGGATAATATAGAAGCACACAACAGATCTTCTCAGTTGTTGGATCAGGAGAGGAGGCAGCAAGGGTCCGAAGAAATGGCGGAGAACTATCTCACTCCGTATATGATGGACAATATGGAAAGAAAGAAACAATAGATGTTTTGAGGATAGTTTTATTCCTGTTCATGAGAACAAATGGAATTGTATTATATCCTATTATTTTTGTGTAATGACGAAAAAGTTGAAGAAGCTGAACAGTTGGTAGCTCCGCTAGGATCATAGTAATTGATTAGTCTTTGTCAACTAATCCACAAGTTTTCGGAGGTCTCCAACATATCGTTAATGTTGTGGAATTCATTACCATTTTGACTTTTTTTTTTACAAAAATTAGGAATGAAGATATCCAGGACAAGGTAGGAGTAGCCTCCGTGTTGGACATGATGAGGTAAGCGACGCTGAGATGGTTTGGGCATGTGAAGAGGAGAAATATAGATACCCCATTGAGGAGGTGTGAGCGGTTGACAATGGCGGGTATCAGGAAAGGTAGAGGCAGGCCGATTGGGGAGAAGTGATTAGATAAGACATGACACCTCTTGAGCTTATTAGGGACATGCCTTTAGATAAGAGGGTTTGGAGGTAACAAATTAAGGCAGAAAGTTATTTGTTGAGTGATCTCTCACTTTCCTGCGGGATAGGATTGGTGTCGTACAAGACCTTCTTTCTTACTAGTGGTATTAGCACTTTTCTTGATGTTTTTGGTTCTTTGATTTTGTTTATCATCTGTGTGTTTTGTGCTTTAGGTTATCACATTATTTTCGTTGTCATTACTGGTCGTTCTTTTGTCTGTTGTGTAATGTTCTCCATTTCACATTATTTCGTTGTTGTTACTACACCCACATATGTTTTTCCTTTTTCAACCTGTTTGGAAATGCTTTATTTAAACTGAGGATATCGGAAACAACCTCTCTAGCCCTACAAGGTAGGTAAGGTTTGTGTAAACACTGCCCTCCCCAGACCCCAACAAAACTGGGTATGATGTTGTTGTTTATAGTTAAAAACGTTGCCAAAGCAAAAGTGTTTGAAAGCTAAAAAACATTAGTTGGGAGGATCAACTTATGGTTTAGAGGGTGTTTGGATTGGCTTTTGTAAAAATAACTTATTAGCTAAAAGTCATAAGTTGGTCGTACGCAACTTTTAGGCTTTTAACTTATTTTTGTACTTCTTTGGCCTAAAAGTAAGTGCTTTAAAACACTTTTTATCTTTCTTAAACACCACAAAAAATAGATAAAGAGCTTTAATGCCAAAGACACTTGAAATAAGCTAAACCAATCCAGACACCCTCTTAGACATATTTTGACTTATAAGCACTTTGATGTTTACAAAATGCATACATGAGCCGTAAGGTGCTTATCAGCAAAACAATACTTGAAGCAACTAGCTGTCCTACAGTATTGTGATTTTTCTGTTTCTCTTCATTTTGTGATTCCCATGTGTTTCACTTTCACCCGTTATTTTCATTTTGATTTTCCCCATTTTTTGTTCGTGTATTCTAGTTTCTACTATTGCCTTCAAACATTGTCAATTTGCTAGATGGAAACATATTTATTTGTAATCAAACCCAAAAGTCATTGCACCTTCGTTTAATGTAAAGAATGTGATAGGATGGAGTAATCCACACTATAACAAGACAAAATACTGTAATGTAAAAGCACTACTGCCAACCAAGTGGTTGGGAGTTCAAATCACCAAGGGATAGAAATGGAAAAAAAGCACTGATGGTTGTAGGGAGGGAATTTTCGGCAGGTGTGGTTATTAGGAATAAGCTTACAACCTATCCGAACCATATAAATGGTTTGCAGTCAGCTAGCCAAGTCTAAAATGTGGTTGTATTGGAAGAAATATCTCTACCTATCCCAAGCCGTTGTTACCTACGGTGCAGATTGATCGGGTTTGTGAAAGAAGAAGTTAAACTCTGTCTGCTATAGTGCTATCTGATCTGCAATTGAAATGTGAACAAATGATGCATCAACCTATCTGAACAGAGCTATGTCTGTTGGGCAGAAAACATTTTTGAGAGGATAGCTTGCCAACCAAAAATAATGAATAGTAGAGTATATATTCCTGTTTATACTTATCATCTAAATGTTACAGATGCTCTCTTCGCTTGGGAAGATCACATCCTTACCAGACGATACAAATGTCTACTGCGGCCACGAGTATACATTGGTAAATTGAGTTTTGAACAACTGTTGCTTGTTGTTGATAACTCAGTGCTAGCATTGACAGTTTGTTCTGACCTGACTATTTGACACGTTTTAACAGAGTAATTCGAAGTTCGCACTTTCTATAGAACCTGGAAATGAAGAATTGCAGTCATATGCAGCACATGTTGCCAATCTTCGCAAGAAGGGCTTGCCAACAGTAAGTTTCTTTTGCTGAAAACTGTAATGAGAACAATTTTTCACTTTACCTGAATTTGAAACCTTAAAAACTTTAGGGACACTAGCATGAGTCATGAGAATGAGAAGCTTAATTAAACTTGTTTTGCTGAAAACTGTAATGAGAACAATTTTTCACTTGACCTGAATTTTAAACCTTAAAAACTTTAGGGACACTAGCATGAGTCATGAGAATGAGAAGCTTAATTAAACTTGTTTGGTGATTCTGTATTTGACCCTGTTAAATATTTCCCAAATCACACCTTTGCTCATTGGTGTACTAAGGTGCCCGATAATATCTTAGTAAGATAAAGGATTTATTGGTAACCAATGGCATCACCAAGAAGATGCTAAAATTTCTGAAGTTATACCGTAGAACACGTAGATTGAGGAATCTAGACATGTTTCATTTTTAACCAAAAAACTACGTAGATAAAAGCATGTGTATGTTTTTTTCCGCTAATTTTGGGGAATATACTTCTGTTAATAGTCAATATATGCTAAATATTTCATTTTATGGTGCTAGATTCCTACAACCCTCAAAGCAGAGAAACTATGTAATCCATTTCTTCGAACTTCAAGTACAGAAATCCGGAAGTTGCTTAACGTTTCAGCCACAGCAGATGATGCAGAAGCCTTGGGAGCCATTCGCCGTGCCAAGGATAACTTTTAGGTCGGGCATGGGAATTGGCGCCATAAATGACCCAGAAAATGTGTTAAGATTAATAGTGACTTGCCATTTTTTGTATAGGAATAGTACATCTACCAGCCAAAAAGCAGAAATGGAATACCTGATTCCTGTTCATGTTCATAGCTTGTGGAGAGTCCAATTGTTGCCTTGAACAGTCTTGATTCAACCTGGTTAAACTAGACCCATTATAGATGCTATAGTGACAACTGCTGCTTTTTTTTTTCTTCTTAAAATTACTAATGTTTCTTTTGTGCATCAAGTTTGAGATATAATTTTGTGTTTTGTAAATTGTAATAAAGATAATGTCCATTTCTCTCAATCCTGCAATTAAAGATAAGGAATCTGCAAATCCAAGAAAATCCCATTCCCACACCCCATCTATTAAGCAAGAACATAAGGTATTGTTAGGGGTCGTTTTGTATGTTGGACAAGCATACATAGTGCTCGTCTTATTTGTTTGGTTATTTATTATTTTTGGAGAAAAGACATAAAATGACATCTGAAGTTGTCTTGAATTTTCAAAAAGACACCTAAAGTTTGTGGGCGTCCTATTACCCCATGAAACTATTTCAAATCACAATAAATAAACACTTTTGACCCATTTTCACAATAGCTATGTTCTCACATTTGATAGGTGCGTGGAGGAGTAAAAATATACCCCCAAACTAGTGTAACCAGTGTAAAAATGTAATGTGGCATTGACAATTTGAATTTTCTTCTTTATTGAAAGACCCACTTTCCATCTTCTCCAAAACCTCCATTGATAGATGTTGAAGAGCTTTCCATCTACAAAAAAAAATAAAAAAGCCTCATCCTCAATGAAATTATCATCTACTTTACTAGCTTCAATTTCTTCCTTTTATTTTATTTAAAAGTTATGAAATCAACTAATTTATAAATCTTGAAAGTGCAATTGCAAACAAATTTCAAAACTAAATCAGTGAAGAAACATTCAAACTCAAATCAGTCCTAAACTAACACTACATAGCATGAATAATAGATAACACAAGAAGAAAATAACAACAAATCACTATAAAGATGATTTTACAAAAAATCACCACTATATAAAAAGAACATTTTTTAAACCAAAATTTGCATTCAAATCAAGAAACAATTAACATGTGAGCCTTCACTACTTCGTTTTGACTCCATAATTCAAGAAATTATCTCTGCAAAACAAATTTATTGTGACTATTGAAATGCTTTAGGGTTTTGATCATCAAAGAGAGAGAGTGAAGTGAAAATCTAAAAGGGGTTAGGGTAAAATGGAGCGGACCATGATTAAAATGTGAATGAGTCAAGATTTTATCCAATTTTTACTAAATAGATTAGAAAAAAATATGTAATTATATTATTAAGGGAAAAGGGATGGATTTACCCCCTAACTTTAATAAATGGTACGTATATGCCCTCTGTTATACTTTGCGTCCACATAAGCCCCTGCCGTCCAATTATAGGTACACATATATCCCTCTCACTAACGGACCCCTAATTTCTTACACGTGTCTTAATCCTATTGAACTACCCGTTTGACCCCTTTTTTTAACCCATAACCCAACTATCCGCCCCATAACCCAATACCCACCTAATTTTCTCTAAAAGGAATCCTAATTAAAACACCCAAATTAACAGTGCTCTTCCTCATTAATCCAGTCCTTATGAGTCTCGAATAACAACCCCAGTCTTATATTTGTTTTCCTTATATGGCCTTATCAGGTAATTTATGTTTGTATTATGATATCATCTGAAATCATGGGGAGATTGAGAGGTACTCTGTTTTCAAGTATAAGAAACAGAGGAACCAATGAAATGACTCAATGAGAGGCACTCTGTTTTCAAGTAGTTTTCCTCGTCTTCATCATCACCATCGTTACTAAGAACAGAACCAACATTCTATACATCACATTCTCTTCAAAAATCTGCCAGGCTCACTTTCGTCATTTGAAGTCACTGAAGCTGCATACGGCTGAAAATTTGTGTTGGCGTTTGACTGTTGAACGAGTTCCATTTTCCTCATCCTGTCTACTTTTTTCAGATTGACAAATATTTACTTGAACCAATAAGAGCAGTTCAACTGATAGCACTGACACCTAGTGATCAAACTTCCCTTTTGGACAAATTTTTTTTCTTATCCTTGGATGGCCAGAAAGTTGAAGCATAACAACAAACTTTCGAGATCAACATGATTTTATAAACTGATGTGCAAGAGGAAAATGTAATTGTAGAATAAAAATTTGTCATCTGCTAAAGATTGAATTTTGCTTTATCAAAAAATAAAACAGTGCCTGAAAGTTTATCAACAAGATTTTAGGATGGAAAAGTTTAAATTACCAATAGCAATTCGAGAGTATTAACTCAAAATGCAAATTTTGGAATGTTGTCAAATCTACAATAACCTCTGAATTCAGACAAACTGGAATTGCGGTGGATAGTTGGATACGGGGGACGACTGGGGTTTTGGTGTGTGAGATATGCAGGGGACCTCCGACTAGGGAAAAGGGACGGATTTTGGTGTGTTAATTTGGGTGTTTTAATTAGGATTCCTTTTAGAGGAAATTGGGTGGGTATTGGATTATGGGGCGGATAGTTGGGTTATGAGTTAAAAAAAAGGGTCAAACGGGTAGTTCAATTGGATTAAGACACGTGTAAGCAATTAGGGGGTCCCCGTTAGTGAGAGGGGTATATGTGTACCTATAATTGGATGACAGGGGCTTATGTGGACGCAAATTATAACGGAGGGCATATATGTACCATTTATTAAAGTTCGGGGGTAAATCGATCCCTTTTCCTATTATTAATTGGGGTGAGATTCATGCTCAAGCAGCGAGAATGCAGATGTGTAAAAAGTGTGTATTTATTGTGATTCTGAAATGTTTTGTGGGGTAATAGGACACTCGTAAAATTAAGGTGTCTTTTTGAAAATTCGAGACAACTTCAGGTGTCACTTTATGTCTTTTATCTTATTCTTGCGGAGGTTGAATAATAGTATTGATTAGTTATTTTAGTATAAAAAATCGAAAATGATGATAAAAATACCTTTGAGGTTGCTCAATTTTGTTTTGTACTACTTTTTCTATTCGATATTTTAAATTAAAAAAATTAGATATTCAAAAATTATACTAAGAGTACTATAAATTGCAATTTTTTGCATATCAATACGATGAAAAAATACACCATAAAATGTTAGTCAAAGTTTTTGTAGTTTGACTCTAAAAAAAGAAAACTATAAAAATTAAAAGTGGACGAAGATAATAAATAAAATACCTCCTTATGGTTCGTTTTAGTCCGTTTTATGATATTTAGTTATGCAACCGTCCTAATTAGGGATATTTAAAATCAAAATATTATAGACCGTAGCCATAAGACCTATTATAGGCTAAAATATTTGCTATTCTGCGTAATTTTTCCTTAAAATTTTTTAGATTCGAGCCTTAGAATATAAAAAAATAATAATTATTGATAGTGCTCGACTAGAAGAAGTAAAGATGAGAAAAAATAAATATAAATAAAGAAGTAAAAATAAGAGAGAAACCAAAATTAAAAAGAAAAAGGACAAAGTAGAGGGTTAAATTTGTCTATTACACATACAAGCACATGTAACCCACTATAACTTTTTGTCTTCAACCGATAGCCCTTGTTTCAATCGTCGCCTCTTCATCTTCTTCTCCTCTTTAAGATAAGAAAAAACCTAAACGCCATTGAATTTGCTTCTTCTTCTCTTTCTTCTCCGTTCAATCAATAATCTATCTTCTTCTCGATCTATTACTTCTTTCTCTAGGGTTTCGTTTTCGTGTTTGATTAGTTTTCTAGGGTTTCAATTATGGCACCACCGGGTGAAATACCGTCGAATAATCTATGGGTTGGTAATCTAGCACCCGATGTTACTGATGCAGATCTAACTTCTTTGTTCCAGAAATACGGACAGCTTGATAGTGTAACCGCTTATTCTTCTCGCGGATTCGGTTTTCTCTATTTCAAAAACATCAACGATTCTAAGGAGGCTAAAGACGCGCTTCAGGGATCCTTCTTCCATGGAAATCCTCTTAGGATCGAATTCGCTAAGCCGGTTTGTGTTTTTGATTTTCTGTTTACTCGTTGTTTGATTCTGATTCTAATTCGGATGGATTTTTGTTGTTTATTCATCAATTATTTGTTATTTTTATTACTAAAATTTTCAACGTAGTGTTTCTCCTTCTCCTATATCATCTAGAAGAAGTTCGCACTCAGAATCAAAACAAAAAAACATATAAAAAAGACCAGACGTACGCAGATCTGCGAGATTATAAGTAGATGCGTAGAAAATAGATAGAAGATATAGATGAAATACATTAGGAGGAACAGAATCACAGAATTTCTACAATAACTGATAGAGAAACGTATCGATTTGGATTGTATGCGATGAACAAAGAGAAGCGTAGAATTATTGTATTGTTTTCATATATCTGAAAATTAAAATTAAAATTCAACATTTTGCAACATCTATGCGTCTGGTATTCAATACCTTTGCGAGATCTATGCGTATGGTGTTCAATTCCTTCCCAACCATTGACCGATCTGTTTGTTGGAAATGTGATTAGTATATTTAACTTGTTAATTGAACAGAATTAACTCAATAGAAAAGACAATTAATTGTTTTTGAACCAGCAAAAGATGTGGTTCACTCGCCTCATCTACGGCTCAAGAGGTCTCGGGTTCGAGCCCTAGTTATGGAAAAATCCGCGCTTCCCTCGAATCTGGAATAGTCGGGCTCCAATGCGGGTACCGAACACCAGATGGAAAATAAAAAAACTGTTCTTGAGATTGCAGATAAGTGACTGCACTGGTTAAAGGTGTTAAATTGATTTTAGTTTTTACTGTAGAGGGCTTCATTTACCCGTAACAGATTTGAGATGTAAAAGTAGTACTAAAGTCATCTTCTTCAATCATTTTCTCAGATTTTTAAAGTTTAGACATTGAAATTTATACTGCGAAATGTGCTCAAATTTGGGATCCTAACATGGTAGATAGATATATATTGTTCTGGCAATGAATAAATCAATTCTAGAACGTTACAGACAGCTTCAAACATTGAAGCACGATCTGCAAATATAGGCACGATCTTCAATTAATCCCCTTTTGCTTCCCCAAATTTGATGCGCTACCATCCTACCAAAAGCAAAAACAATTGCAACGTGAGTTTCACCCAGTTTTAACTTACTTATTATAGATATTTATAATTTATTTAAGTGTTAAAAAATTTAATCGATGTTGGCGTATTGTTGAAGAGTTGTTTTGGGGATATGGCTAAAAGATTCAAGTTGCATATAATTTTTTTATACAATTTTATTCTAGCAACCATTGATTACTTATTAAAAGTTTAGTACCTCGTTGAACAACTTAAGAAATAATTCGTCGTTTCTCCAAAAGAAATATGTATCTATATGTCAAGAAAGTCCAATACAGGTCAGAATAGACAAAAGTTTCACATATCAAAGCAATGGGTATATCGTGTACCCCATCCCTAAATAAAAAAAAAAATTAAATAAAAATAAATATAAATAATAATAATAATAATAATAATAGAATCAAAGAGAGAACAATATGCTGTGAATGTTCAGGCGGTATTTGTTAACATATGAAAATAATTATTGTATAAGCATTCCCTTTATCAAAAAAATTATTGAATAAGCATTTTGGGAATGAAGTTTAGGAGGTTCTTAACACTTCCCAGAAGTATGATCAAGACTTCATAATATTCTGGAAATGACCCTGTTTTGTCACCTATTTGCTTAGGGAATAAAAGAGAACAAGGCCCTTTATGAAAATAGGCACCTGAAGCAAAGTTAAGATACTCTATTCAGTTATAAACATGTGTGGGATAAAACAAATTATATGCATATTTGGCGAATCCCTGCATATACGTATTGGACATAGAGCCTGTTTGGATGGGCTTATAGGTTTTGACTTTTTTGTTGTTGTTTTGACTAAAAAACAAGTGCTTAAAAGCTATTTTGGCTTAAATGCACCTAAAATAAGTTTATCCAAACAGACTCTTAAGAGCGGGGTGAAGTTTGAATGTAGAGGGTGTCTGGTGCTACTGTTTTTAAATTCTGACTGCTAGAGGTCTAACTGGATATTCAAAAAGGTGGTTATGAACTATTACCAAGAGCTAATACACTTGCTAAGGAGATACGAAGAATGAACATCCTAGAACCAAAAATTCAACTTCTAATTCCTTGGAACTAGTCATCAAACCAACTTTAGTTGGATTACATGCACTTCTGGTTACTAGAGAGCTCTCTCTCGCTTTAAATAATGATATGTAATATGTTTATCCCTCAAAGGAGGCTATATCTTTTTCTAATTATGATTAATTAGGTGTGGATCTCCATGTATTTCCTAATGTCCTTATGTACTAAATGCATCCCGCTTCAGAGGTAGCTGGCCCCTCTGGGATCCTTCAGTGATCTGCTTATTAATTGAATTGGTTGGCAAAAGATGCATATGTATATGGATAGTTTGGGAAGGATTCAAACTGAACTATAGATGTCATGGATTCAATATTTACTTGGAATAGATAAAGGGCATGTCCATACAAATAAATTTGAGTTCATTTTTTTGTTGGGATTGTGATTTTGGCCAGTATATGTGGCACAAAATTGTTTTGGGATATTTAACTTGGAGATTTCTGTGAAGCTCCCTTGTATTTAATGCCTTCATCGTCTTTACTGATGGTAAAATGTGCACTATGACGCTTTGTGTTCATGTGGAATTTCTATAACACTACACCTGTTGGTTGAATCATTGTTCTGTGTTGTATGTACTTGTAGATCCTTTACCACTATGGGTATCTTAACTCTTATCACTTGATGACTGAATTCATTTTATGATTTTTGTAATAGTAGTCCAAGTGCTGGTTTATTTGCTCGGCATGATTCTTCTTGCATTATGTTAGTTACCTGCCTGTTACTTGTTATGTTGTGGTTCTCATTGTCTATTGTATTGTGTCAGGCTGTTAGTCTAACACCAGTTATGCTGTCTGGTTTGCAGGCAAAGCCATGCAAAAGTTTGTGGGTAGCTGGGATTAGCAAGTCTGTGTCAAAAGAAGAATTGGAAGATCTATTCAAGGGATTTGGTACAATTCAAGAATATAAGTTCATCAGGGATCGCAACACTGCGTACATTGATTTTGCTAGACTGGAAGACGCAGCAGAAGCGCTGAAGAACATGAATGGAAAAAAATTTGGTGGCGAACAGATTCGTGTGGATTATCTCAGGTCACAACCTACGAGAAGAGTAAGTTGTTTTCTCTACAGAAAGGTTTACTCTTACTAAAGAGATTTGATTCATTTTCTGCAGTGCTACATTTTGTAGAGGAAAATGTGTTATGATATGGAAGTAGATGTGTCAACCTTAAGAATGTTGGTTTTAGCTTTGGTAAATGAGGTTTGGTGTCTATTCAGAATTTCTTCTGCGCGACAGTCACCTTGCTGGCACAAGACATATAGAGTATAGTGATAAGAATCAGAGTCTGACTTGAAGAGGAAAGTATATTGTTAGTTTTTGGTTGAGACAAGGATTGTTAAACTCTCGCATGTAAGCTTAGCAAAACCATAGGTGGTCCAAAGTCTGAATAAGAGAGGAGCATCATGGTAGAATGTCAACAGGCTTAGGATAATCTAATTATGATGAAGTTTATGAATACTGAGTTCTATGGGGCTTGCCTACATAGAATGCGTTCTTGAATAAATTCAAAAGGATTTATAAGTTGAAAAAAAAGGATGTAAAAGACTCATTTATCCGGAATCAACTAGTTTGGGTGGAAGCGTAGTTGATTGATTGATTGTTTCTTGCTAGCACAACTTTTGGGTTCACCCAGTAATCTTCTTGTTGAATTGTGGATATTTATGTTGCATGCTTCCATGAATATGATGGTATCCTAAATCTTTCAGGAGCAAGGACCGGAGTTTCGGGAAATGAGGGATGGACAGTATCCCAATAGGAATGTTGGCCATCCTGACACTCGGCTTATGCCTCAAGATTTTGCCAGGAACTACTCTGATCCTATGCATGGTGGCTTCAGAAGGCAACATGTAATGCTCCTTTGTCTTTGAAAGATTTCCAATGTTTTTCTTTAAAGTTGTTTGAGTCTAGAAACACGGGATATGTTTGAGTCTTTTGTTGTGTAGGATTGTCATCTGTCCTCCTTTTGTACTGTTTGGTATACCTTTATTAATAAAATTACCTTACTATATCCAAAAAAATGAAGGAAAATTAGGCTGTTAACATGGTTCTATAGTTTTAATGAAGTATGCATGTTTGTTTGTCCTAATGTGCTCTCTGTTTTCTTCTTTTGTGCAGCCATTTCAGTTGCCAGTGGGACAAGGACATGGACAACCTAGTAAAGTCTTGTGTATAGGTTATCCTCCTTCTGTCCACGTCGACGAAGATATGCTACACAATGCTATGATTTTGTTTGGTGAGATAAATGGAATAAAAACATTTTATGATAGAAATTTCTCATTGGTTGAGTTTAGAAGCGTGGAGGAAGCCCAGCGTGCTAAAGAGGGTTTGCAGGGCAAGCTTTTCAATGATCCGAGAATCACAATTGAATATTCTAGCAGTGGTCCTGCACCTGGCAGAGATTTCTTGGAGTATCATCCTTCAATTATAGGCCCAACAACTGACTCTTATCCCAATGAAAATTCATTCCAACCAGCACAGATGGGTATGTTTGGCCATAATCGTCCTATGTTGGCCTCTAATGTACCTGGACGTTTGCCACCTTACGGTATTCATGGTCCTGACATCCCAGCTAGGCCTTTGGGCATGCAAGGAAGGTTTGACCCTATTATTTCAGGCCCAGAATTTACTGATTTGCCAGTAGCCAGTAAATTGCGAGATACAAGTCCTCATAATGTTGTGGGGGGCCCAAACTGGAAGCCGGCATCTCCAACACCGGGGGTGCTTTCTTCTCCTTCAGGTGCGCAGAAACCACCTAGTAGATCTGCCATACCTGGCTGGGATGTATTTGATTCTAGCCAACTTCAAAGAGAATCTAAGAGATCAAGGATTGATGGGGCATATGATAATTCTTATCCCCATAAAAGAACAAGTGACCGAGCTGAACAATATGGTTTGGGTCCATTTGGTAGCAATGTTCCTTCTGGTCCCGTTACAGTCGGTCAAGCAAATAACAGTGTTAGCCCTCTAGATGCAAGAATTTCTCCAGGACAGCACCTTCCTGGCCACAATTATATATGGCATGGCACTATTGCCAAGGGTGGAACGCCGGTGTGTCATGCTCGCTGTGTTCCTATTGGGGAAAGTATAGAATTTGAGATGTAAGTATCATTTGTACTTTCCTTGTTGCTTCTTGAAGGAGATATCAATTTTTGGGATGGTCTTTATGATTTAACGCTGTTTCCAGATTTCTCAGCTTGTTGATGTCAGTCAGTAATCATCTTTCCAATTCATTTTTTCAACTGATGGTCTCTACTCTCTACAATTTTTCTAACCTATGGGGGCCTGGGGGTTGGGGTGGTGGTGGGGGTGGGGGGATTCGTCACAAAATTTATTATGAAACTCCTTCCTAAATTCTGTCAAGGAAAGCTGTTAGCACTGGCATATGTTTGATTTTTCTTTGGCTAATTGAAGTTCCATGATAAGCTTTCTTCTTTAATAAGATTCATCTTTGTTCAACTAATTTGGAACTAATATATATGACTCTTATTGTTTTTTCTTCATTCAGTTGCATGCACCATATTACTTGTAACAGATGTAATATGCTTTAACTCCTGCCATGTTTCTTTTTGCAGCCCTGAGGTAGTCAATTGCTCCGCGAGAACGGGACTAGACATGTTGACCAAACACTACGCAGATGCTGTTGGGTTCAACGTTGTGTACTTCTTGCCTAATAGCGAGAAGGATTTTGCTTCATACACTGAGTTCCTGAGGTACCTGGGTTCAAAGGATCGGGCCGGGGTGGCAAAATTTGCTAATGGAACCACGTTATTCTTGGTGCCACCTTCTGACTTTCTTACGAAGGTTCTGAAAGTTGTTGGTCCAAAACGTCTGTATGGGGTGGTTCTAAAGTTTGCACATCATATGCCTAGTGGCACATCCTTGCCACAAGAGTCCAGTCAACCTCAGTATGTCGATGCACCACGGATGTCATCTTCTCAAGCTGCCTATGATGCAATGCCTTCCGTGGAAAGGATTCCACAGATGAACTATAATCAGGTTACTCGAGAAGATGTGAAGCTGCCTTCAAAAGATTACGGTTCTCTAACTGCTGCATACCCTGCGAATACTGTGCAGCCAAGTAATTCTGCTGCATACCCCTCGAACCATATACACCAAAGCAATACTGCAGCACCAGCCCAAGCAGGGGTCTCTTTGACCCCTGAACTTATTGCAAACCTGGTAAAGATTCTACCAGCTAACCAGTTACCAAGTGTGGAAGGAACGACCATGCCTGCAGGAGCTTCTGCTGGAATGCCTGCATCGGATGTTGCTGTTGGACCTGGTAAAGTGCAGCAACAATCTTGGAGATATGACCAGCAAGCTCCTGGTCAAGCTGCTGATCACATGTTTTCCAGCCAATTTAACAACCAAACACAGGTTTTACCACAGCTCCAAGCTCATCCGCAGGTCTTGAACACGCCTAACCATTATTCTCAAGGGGCAACTAGTTTTAACCAAATTCAAAACCATAACCTCAACCTGCAAGCACAAGGCGGTCCTCCTCAGACATTGCCCTCGACCATCATTTCTCAAGGTACACAGCTCTCAGCCCAGCCCCATATTGATCGGCAGCTTCAGCTTGGAAGGCATCAAGATGCTGCGAGTGGTTCTGGGATAGCTCATGCCACAGATGCCGTAGGACATTATGGTTCATCTGTTCCTCAACAACAAACAAATCTTGCATCATTGACCAACCAGACTCATGGTGCTAATGTTTCCCAGTCACAAGCTGGCATGCCTGTTGCCTCTGGGATGGGGCTTGCAACTCAAATGCAGCAGTTGCAGTCTGCACTTTATGGGTCAGCACAGGAGGGATCAGAATCGGAGGTTGACAAGAACGAACGCTACCAGGCAACTCTATTATTCGCAGCTAGTCTCCTCTCTAAGATACACAACCAGAAGCCAAGCAGTCAAAGTGGGCAAGGGTCAGACAATCATTGAGAGGATCTCCTTGAGCTAGGTAACTGTCCAACTCTTGACTTGTGGATTGCTTTTTAAGATTTTTCACTTTCGAGGTATTTTTGTGCTTAATGGGCTCTCTCCCTTCTTTTTGACTAGTTATGTGGTTTCAGTGTCTAGTCCACCTCTTTTATCCCCCCCTTTTTTTTTCTAAAAAAAAAGACTGCTACAATCCCTCCAAAGAGAAGAGAGAGGATCAACGTTCTAGCTAGTAATTCTTTTTTGGAAGTGTAGACCTTCAGTATCTGTAGGCCTGGAGATGAAAGTGATCTAGATGCTTAATGGTTTGGGTGTTAAGTTTAGCATCAATTAGAAGTATTGCAATAAGTGAAAAGCTTTAATGGTTGCAGAAAGATTGCGACAAGTTGGAAGTTTGCTTGTGAAGTTAGTTATTATTGGATATTTTTACTGTAGTCTTGTGAGAAATCTTCCAGGAGGCACTTTCTTTGTCCATATGGCTGTATTAATAGGAGAAATTAATGGGACAAGTCTAAATGATTCATGGACATTTGAACAGGACTCCATATTCAATTGGTTTCTCAGTGGATGAAAATTGACGAGGGTCATAGATGTCTAGCATGTATTGTTTGCATCAGACGTTTTAGGTTGAGCTTTAGTGGTGGAGTAGCAGTTCTATTCTGAATTTATTGTCTTTAAACCTTCATGCTCTGGAATTCTGTAAATCAGGTGTTCCTCAATAGGTATCCTCTCTTTTCCCGTGACACATTTCTTTTTGCGAGGCACTCTCTTTTTTTTCAATCTGACCATTTATATCTACTGATTGTTGAACCAAAAAAAAAAACAGAAAAATATCTATTGATTGTGTTCGCCATGTCCAGTTGTTTACCATTTTTAGAGCTTCGCCTTTATGCACTCTAAGCTAACATAATATTATGTGTTAATTACTGCCATCGTCTTACTGGTTTAGTGGGAGCATTCTTCGCTTTGCCTGCATGATTATCCTAATTTCTCACATTTGTTTACTTTTTCACCATAATTTATTTTGGTGTCATGTTTTTCATATGCATTAGTTCCTAATCTGGTGGTTTATACTGATAAGATATTGTAGCTTTCTTTGGATGAGCTTCAGTATTTTGACTGTAGTTGATTTATATTTTCTGTTAGTAGAATTCAAATAACAAATGCTTAATATTACTAAGTTTTGTAAATTGGCGTTATGGAAACTATAATTCTACTGAATCCTGGAACATCTATTCCTGCACTATCAAATATGCTTGCTCTTCAATATATATTTTAGGAATATACTAAGATAAGATATATGAGATACAAACTCATTACTAATACCCAAAACTCTACGCAAGAATATCAATATATCCATATTTTAAGTAATAGGAATCTCTACATCTAGACAACAAGACACACTCCTCTTTTACGACTAGAGCTGTTTGGCTCTGCAATTAGTTTCAACATGGACTTAAAATGCTATCTTCCAATCGCTTAAATGTTCTCTCAAATTAGTAGCTTGCCGATTGCTTCCCCCTCCCAAAGAAAACCATTGTTGTTGGACAATGTGATGGGAGTGCAGCAAACAATCAAAGCTGGATAGGCTATAGGCTAGGCAAGTTCTTAAGTAATTGAGTCTATTCCCTTTGGAGGATGTTTGGCCTTTGCATGGGAGACTATGGCTTTAGTTTGCTTTAGTAACCCATGTAAAAATTCAAGTTTGGGTAGGCAAAAGAGTACACATAAGAATGATAATTGTCTTAACTTTGTTTCAGTGTGAAGCAAAATAATTGTGGATAAATGAACTTTGTAACCTTAAAAAGATAAGTCCTGGAGTTTGCGAGCTATTGCATACCAAAGGGTAGCGGCTGTCCTTGTCGTTTAAAAAAAGATGAGCACTAAAACTGGAAGACCAGAATCCCTCTTGAAGTATAATATATCATTCGATCCAAACGTACCTGCTTAAAATCTTAAACTATACTAGGAGTTGCTATTATATTAGCGCGTAACTGTTGTTTCTGCAAAACTGATACGTAACAACATTATGATGATTTGTTGGATAACAGTTGATGTCTTTCAGTCAAATAGGTGAGATCTTCCTTCCCATGTTCGTTATTGATCTCCATTCTAATGTTGCAAACACAAATCATCTTCCAAAACTCCTTTGAATAAAAAATTGTATGTATTTTGAAATGTCTAACTAAACCTTTCGCAACGTCTCTAGCGTCTACGATACGATTTAGGGGCTTTATCCGTCTCTTACGTAAATGGTTATAAAATGAGGGATGTTACTAGACTTCCAAATGAAAAAACTATAGACAGGCAAATATTCATATTGAACATAAGTATGGATCTGCATTTATAGCAGCTGGGCGAGTTTTATTACTATTAAAACACTGCTCATCACTTGGTTGTTTGGTCCCAAGAATGTGGCTAAGTGATCAATGAAAAAATGTAATTTAGAGAGTCTAATTTTGACATTGTACCTGACTTGTTGTTTATTATTATTATAGGGTTCAAAAGGGGATTTTGGTACATTATACATCTTTTATTTAATAATATATTAAGGAGAAATTTGACCAGAGAATTATCCACTTTATATTGGGATAATTCTTCAAAGTCAATGATTGATTTCAAATCTGATTCAGTTCAGTGATCTAAATTTGTTTTTCAGCTCCATCTTCATAAATTTCAAATAAAATACTCTCGTCTCCTTTATAAAGGTATGATCAAACATAACTTCATTTTTTCAACTCTAATTTCATAAATTAAGTAAAAAAAAATTAGAATCTACAGCCAAAAGCCTGGTAAAAATCGTTTTTTTTTTTTTTTTAAAAAAAAAACTTCTTGAATCATAGTCACAAACTTATGTACTTGAATGGCAATCATTGGGGACTCTCCCATATTTACGGCAAATAACAACCAAATGTCACGGTAATGAGTTGGGCCGTTAATAACGACGTTAATGTTTGACCCTTTTGGTGTTGACTTGTGGGTCCCAGTAGCTAAAATATTAAATAAGAAAAAAATGACGAAGCTAAAAGCATATATTAGTTAGAATAAGCTTAAAATTAATTTTGGTGAAAAGTCCTTTTTGTGGTGAGATGTAACATTTTGTATTCTTATTTCCAATGAATAAATAGTTTAAGAAAGACTGACGTGGATAGTAGTAACAGAAAATTTTAATTCAATTGACTTTATTAAATGGCGTTTCTTCTAATTCAATTGATTATCAGTACTATTTGTACATTTTATGTCACTAAAAAACCAAAATTTGCAATTTTCTCTCTTCTTTTTCTATTTTTTTTGGTTCTCCCTGATATATAAATTAAAAAAATCTCTTTTAACAGGTCTTTTTTATTTGATGCTTTGTAGGTAGGGATGGCAATTGAGACAGAGTAGGGCAAAGGCTAAATGGACCGAGGCGGATTAAAACTTTATACTCAGAAATTAAACGGAGTAGGGTAGATGGTAGAGCTATCGGGTCTAAGCTCAGCGTTTTGTAGTTTGTTTTATGTAACTTTCTTAAAATTGAAACAAGTTTTACTTAATGTTGGTTTGCTAGCATGAGTTGGAAACAAGAATGAATTGTTTTGTAGTCTTTTCGAAATTATTGATTTTCTTAAATCAAAGAGGTAGTGTTAAACTTGTTTAACCATAAATGTTGCTATCAAGTTTGTGTCCAATAATTTATTTCGTTAAATGATTTTCATTCAATTAAAATAGTGTAAAAAACTATATCATAGGGACTAAATGATTTTAATTCAAGAAAATTAAATGATTTACCTTATAATGATTTTAATTCAAGAAGTTTATAACTATAAAGTACTTTTGATTAGATTTCGTAATATCAAATGCATGTTGCCTCGGGGTAAAGTGGGGGTTTGTGCGTTCAAATGAACCTAATAACTTTTTCGTAGACCATGTATTTGTACTAGAAAATTAAATAAATATATATGTATATTAACTTGTGAATCCTAACAAAAATGATTGACGGTTCAGCGATAAGGAAGAGATCGTTGAAATGCTTTTCATGCTAGAATTGTGGATTCAACCCCCCCCCTCCCCTTTTTTTTTTATTTTAAAAATGAAGTGTAAAACTCCAAACTCTTAATCCTAGCTCCGCATCTGGCCACCTTTAGTTGAAAAGTTGGAGGTATTATATATTAAAACCCCATATACAGTTCATTTCTTCTCTATTTTCTCCTCTTTTTTTGGTAGCTGCCAGATATGAAATTCGAACTCATAATCTTCCTCCACGACTTATAAAATTATAAATATTTTTCTAGTAAAGTGTGAGATTATTTTACACAAATAGAAGGAATAACTATAGTTGAATGCATTCACTTAGAACTGTCAATATGGGCTGGCCCACCCCATCCGTGCTAACTCATACAGGCTTTGAAATTTGACGGGTCAGGCCGAGCTAGTCCATTTTTTGTGTGGGCCAGAAAATGATCAGCCCATCCCACAAGTACGTGGGCTACGGGTTTGCCAAGCCAGCCCTCTTTTCGTAAAAGTATATTTTTATAATTTTTTAAATTAAATTATAATTTAAAAATATTATCATAAATATCGACAAGATAATATTACATGGTGTTAGTGTTACTACTTGTTAATCAAATCCACAAATAATATTATCTTTATAATATTTATTAAGTTTGATTTCAAGTAATAGCTAAATAAAAATATTACTCTAATTGTTTTCCAACGATCATAATAAAACACAAAAATTATGACAATATTCCATAGGCTACGACCTATGTTGTGATTCCTAGAAATTTTAGGGAATTTTTATTTTATGTAATACATATTTTATAAACATAATTTGTATTTAAATTATAATATTTCAAACTTTAAACTGATTTTGAGTTTAGACTCTTGTTATTTTTAATACTCTATTTTATTTTTTATTTTTTAATTAATTTATATTTGGCCCACAGGCCGGCCCTATCCATATTTCTCAAGCCCCACAAATTGGCAGACTTATTCATGCCGGGCTAAAAAGTTCTTTTCTTAAATGGGCTCCAAAAATCGTAGCCTAACCCTATCAAATCACGGGTTAAGCCAAGCCGGCCCAACGGACCTAGCCCATATTGACGGCTCTACATTCACATCCTATTATGAGACATGCGCGACACATCATTCATCACGCATGATATGTCTCTGATTCATTTTCTTTTAGAGATTAAAAAAAATCTTCTTTTCGCAAGTGCCTTACGTTTCCTTAAAAAATAAGGTACTTTTTTTTTCCTTCTATAATTTGCTGACTTCTAAGTTCAAACATTTTGCCGGGCTTATTTAAGATCATAAGGTTGATTTTGATATGTTACACGTATCTTTGTATAATATTACTAAGAGTTGTTTGATAATGAGAATTATTAACTATTATGGAATAATTCTTCACTTTATTTCAAAAATTTGTGTAGATATAAGGTTTTCAAATCCTATTTGAAGTTGGATTCCAATTTTGATTCGGTGCTTTAAAACTGTTTTTCAACTTCATCTTCATAAATTTTAAATAAAATATTTATAAATTTCCAATAAAGTATTTTAGGGAAAAGGTCAAAAATACCCCTTAAATTTTGGTTTATTAGTTGACTTTACCCTTACCATTAAAATAAAGTTGTTTTTACCCTGCCGTTACAAAACTTAATAGATCTACCCTTTAATTTGACGGCTTCCCCAAATTGACCAAAATTATCCAATTTCGATCAAAATTACATGATTTCATCTTTTTTTAACCCAAATCCGAACCCAACCCATGAAACAAAATTCATGAAAAATTAAATCTCAAAATCAATTTTTCATCTCCTTATTCCTCCATGAAAATTTCATACATTTGCAACAACAATAACTTGTACTATATTCTTATGAATTCGCTGGTATCTCATCTGCCATATTTGGTATGAATAGCCTCTTATCTCGACTGCTCATCAGGCTTGGCACACTCCCCCGATTTGCATCTAAAAATTGTAAGAAAAATAAAATTTAAATAAATACATATGAAGTTTGTTTAAATTTCAAGCCTCTAAATTGAAATTTCGCTTTAAGCCTCAACTTATATTGAACGGCTCCTGACAACAGAAAATTTGAGACGGAGGGAGTATTAATTATCAAAGACTGTTTAATTTAATGGTCTGATTATTATTTAAATAACTATGGCATATTATCTTGAATATGGCAAATTGGCAATTATGTTTTACACATCTAAGATTTTTAAAAAATGATTTGAAGATGTCTGTGCAGAAAAATGGTTATAAGGATCATTAGGATGCTATTGTTATAGGAAATTTTAATGATCTCAGAATCACAATTGAATATTGACCCTGACATTATCGATACTGGACTAATGTCTCTGATCCAAAACTTTGGCCCATTTGATATCGTAACCACATATACCTCTCCCGGGTTCAGATTTATTAGCAAATTAGTCACAAAAATCTAACTTAATTAGTAAAAACCTCCATACTTTATAAATATTAATAAAAATGTCTAAATGTCATTATTTTAGATTATTTTAGAAAAGATTGTGTATCCTAATTTACTTCCTATTTTATCTCACCTTAATTACATGTTTTCCATTAATCCTCTCTCATATGTTTTAAAAAATGAATAGGATCTCTCTCTCTCTCTCTCTCATATTTTCATCTTCCAATTCTTCTCCATTTCAAAGCCCGCCTCTCTCTATTCCTTCTTCTTTTTTTTTCTTTCAGAAATTGAAAAATATATTTTATAAAGATATCACACAATCTCTTTGATTAAGGTATGCATCTCTATCTATTTTTTAATATTTGTTTTATGATTTTATTTTTGTTTAAATCGTTCAAAATTGTTGTTTGTAGTTGAAATCACATTTAGGGTTTGATAAACTCTAAATCACCCTCCAATGGCAGAATCTAAGAGAATTACTAGAGGTATCCAACTTGATCAACAATTTTCTAGCGATTTTCCATTATTTAATCTACGTATTACTCAAGAAATAGCGGATAATGTAGGATCCGCTGCTAAAATGATGGAAGAGAGACGATCGAAATATTGTTGTGGTTATTTTGTTAGTTTTGATAAAAATACCACATATTTGGAATCACCCTTTTCTAGGTATGTACATTGGTATGTATTCAGTAAATTAAGGATATTTTTATACTTTAGATAGTGATGCTATTTCAGATTGTATTAATGAATTCGTATTGGATGGTTTTGTATTCATCATGGTATATTTGTTGTATTTGTGTTGTGTGATTTTATATGTTACTCTACTTATAGGGTTTTGTATTCATTATGCTCTGTACATCATTTTCTAGTTATGGACATTGTAAGAGTGTTGTTTGTATCCAATTAAGTAAAGATACATATTAACTTATACATTTGTATTCCTTTAAAACAAATAGTGATGATATTTCAGATTGTATTCACTCCTTATTATTTGATTGTTTTGTATTCATTATGGCATATTTGTTGTAGTTGTGTTATGAGCTTTACAAGTTATTATATTTACATGTGTTTGTATTCATTATGCTCTGTGTATCATTTTCTAGTTATGGACATTGCAAGAGTGTTATTTGTATCCAGTCAGGTCAAGATACATATTAACTTTATACATTTGTATTCATTTTAAACAAACAATGATGATTTTTCAGATTCTATGAAGTATGACATATTTGGTGTATTCATTAGATCTTAATAATTATTGTATCTGTCTACTGTGGATTATAAGTTACATTATGGTATAAATTTGTATTTTGTGATGTGGTTTCTAACTTACACTATGACATACTTTTTTTATTTATATGCTAGCCAAGTTAAGTGTTTTTTCTTACAAAACTCATTTATGCGGGAAATTGCTTTTGCCTGCAAAAAATCTATCCAAGAATGCACCCCACATTCATTGCTATGTTAACCATGAAATTAAAACTCATTTGACTGATCTTCTTACTGAACAGAGGATTAGATATATCTCTCAGTCAAGAAGAGAACAAGTTCTTTGAGATAGCCTTCATTGAAAACATACCTCAACAGACACATGGGAGCTTGTAAGTTGGTGTATTATTTTGAATTTAATTAGTATTCTCATTTATTTATGTATTTGAATTTTTATTTTCTCTTCTCTTAATGCACATAGGGATTATGGTATTTATATGCTTGTTTAATTATGCCGAGTGGTTGTCTTATGGACAAGGAAATCCAACCTGTAACTTCGATGTAATGTTTTTAAGGTCGAGATACGCTACACTTCTTTGGAACTATGGCCAACAGAAGAATGATGCCGGAGCCATTAGTGATAGTGAAGCACCCCCAAGGCATAACAGGCCTCAGATAGCTCGTGATGATAGTGAAACAATTGAAATGCAATAGTTTGTAGTATTGTTAATATTTCTTTATTCTAAACTATTTTGTCTATTATACATTAAATTTTTTGTAGCAGTTTATTCTGCAAAATCATCATTTTGATCTTATGAAGTGTTGATTTATCATTAAAAAGTTTTGATACATATTATTGTATTTCATTGATTGCATATGTTGTATGTTGTATCTCTCAATAGAGAATTTAAATACAAATGGTTATGCTTTCAAATACACTAAGATAGGTTGGATTCATTAACGATATTTCAAATACAGATACAATTTGTGTTGCCACGATTATTCATATACAATCTTAATTAAAATTTGAAGTCATAATGAGTTTACCTAAATTACCAAATCGTAGTATGTATTTGTTAAAGTTCATTCAGGCTCTCTATTCATCATAGTTCTTTCTCAACATTTTTTTAGTATTTTAATTACTAGATGTTAGTTTACTTTTTGTATTCATTTTACATATACTGAACTTGAATAGTTTTGTATTTCGTCTTGATCATCTTGTATTTAGTCTTCGTAATTATATACCTTGTATTTTATAAATTAAAGACTTATCAGATCAATATAGTTGTATCCACTGTTACTTTCAGAAAAGCAAGTCAATTACACAAGGACAGTTTGAAGTAATATATTAAAACGAATACATAATAAATTACAAATACAAACTAGCATCTGAATACATTTCGAAATATAATATTCATTAAAGATGATCAAAATATCAATTACATAAAAATAAGGACAAACAAAATTATCCAACACTTTCCAAAAAAAATACAAACATATCTAACTATTCAGTGCATGGTCCTTTCCTGCATGACCGCCTATTATGCCCCTTACATCCACAGGTACTACAAGAATTCTTGTTCTTCTTCCCATATAGCTCACTGTACGATTTATCACGAAACTTCTTTGGTGGTCTACCATATAGTTTATTGAATTTTTGTGGCCTCACTACTTCATTCTCTATATATCCAGGTACATTTCAATCGATTCGATCAGGTAATGGAGTAATTGGATTACTGTATGTAACAAGTGATGTATTTGATTTATAAAGGTCAGAACAATATGGTTCAGGATCAAGAAATTTCTTCTTTAAAACAGCCCAAGCATGCGAACATGGTATTTCATCCATTTGAAATCTCCTACATGTACAAGTTTTCCTTTCCAGGCAAACAATAAATGTTGTACCTTCATGATGAACACTGTGCACATAATTACTTATTGCAACTACCTGTTAAAAAAAATCAAATCAAATTGCATGATACAAATTTTACAGGGATATAGATTAATGTATGAAATGCAAAATAAAATGAAAAAGCACAACATACCGTCATATGTACTGATCGTTCTTCATTTTCAGCGAGCATTTCTTGAGCTTTACCACAAAGTGTCGTGAATGTATTTGTATATACGTTAAAATACTATTTCTTTAGAATGGTGATATTATCTTGTTTTGAATTAAACAGTTTCAAATGCATTACAATTCTTTTTGAAGTTTGCCAACATATATGTATCCTAAACAAATATTGAAATAGTATTCAAATCTAACACTTACAAAATACATTATATTGATCATATCCTTTTCGATAAGGAATACAATGTAGTTCAATAAACAGAAAACAAATAACCAAATAAATAAACGAAAATACATTACAATTGTCGTAAAAAATTGTACCTAATCTATTATTTTTCGTAGGAATACAATTTGATTAAAAAAACTAAAAACAAACAGCCTATGAAAAAAATGTCTTCAAACAATTCATTATTATTTTCGTATTCAACAAGCAAAAAAATTCAACGAATCCACCAAAACTAATTATTCATATGTTGTTCATAATACATGCAATTTACAATGAAAATAGATACAGTTTACAATTATGTAAAAAAATTCATATCAAAATTATAATCAATTAGAAACAGATTAAGGATGAAGCAATTAACTAATACCTGGTCCAATTTGTATTCCACCAATTTTATTGAATCAGTAGAAAAATCCTTGTCCAAAGCTGCTTGTCAACAATTTTTTTACTATTTCGTTCAAATCTATCTTATCAAATAGAAAAAAATAGATTTTAATCAAAATAAATTGATCAGAGATTGAGTATTTTCAATTGAATCTTGAATATCGATAATGAGAAAATTGATCAACAATGGGGTGGCCGATGAAGTATTTAGTTTTGATTTTTGTAACTGATGAGACTTTTAGGCGATTTTTCCTTTTTAAAATTATTCTCTCCCCTAAATTTCTCCTTTCTGTTATTTTACATTTGTATTCTTTCAATTAAAACAAATAATAAAAACTTAAATAAGATACATAATAAACTATTTTTTTGACATTTTTACTAAATATTGAAAGTGTTGACAATGGGTCCTATTAAAAGTTAAAATATTGACATTTTGAAAAAAAAATCGTCACTAAATCAGACTGTTTTTGTGTATCTCTAAGCCGGCTTAGCTAATTTGATCCTAAGAAGATTTAATTGGATTCACTTAATCCTCTCTTCGAAACCATCTGCACATCTCCTTCTCATATAAGATTAAAAATTCTAAAGAAAGAAACGTCACTCACAAAGCTTCAATTACTTAATTACCTCTTCTTCTCCACCACAATCAACAATATATATTCTCTTTTCTTGTTTGTCCAAATCTCGTTTTAATAATTTTGTGTTCTAGGTTTCATTTTTTGTGTTGACTATCTTAACAGGAGAAACTGCAAATCAAATGTAATATAAAGACCATGCACTACAAGTTTTCATATCAGAAATTCAAGTTTCAACTTTCAGTTCATAGGTATTCATTCAAAATTGATGGCAAACAAATATGACAAAACTGACAATCTGAGAACGCTGGTATTTCATGGGCTCTCAATGCCTGAGGTTACTGTTAAAACCGAATCTACCTTCTTCTCTTCCTCCTTACACTTGGAAATACAAGTGGAACAGGAAGTGTAGCCAACACAACGTTTTTCTCACGAACAAGCTTGCAACCTAAGTACTCATAGAAAGGCCGCAATGCTACAGCATTAATTCTCAAATCTTTGGCTATATCAGATGGATCACTACGAAAATCATCAGCAAAGAGAGTAAGCACCAACACATAGTTGATAAGAAGAGTTACTTTCTCTTCAGGCAGCCTTTTTGAATCTGAAATGGAAAACATTGAAGTGAACTTCTGGGACAAGATGCCAGGAAACTTGTGATGCTTTGCCGATGATACACCATCCATAGAATGTTTATCCTTGAACTTAACAAGATGAGTAATGAATGAAAATATGCCTGCCAGCCTTTTCTTCTCATCTTCATCCTACAACAAAGCAGGTGAATTTGGCACGCCAGATAAGGAAAATATGAAACTGTTGATCTAATACGACTCAAGTGTTCACT
>JAJOOF010002392.1:0-16454 GCA_029582545.1 Solanum lignicaule | reverse complement strand
CAGCCTTATGCTCAAGGGTCATATGATTATCCCACCAACTTCGAAGTTGGCCAGTAAAACCTGCAATTATCATTTTACAAATATTTCTATCGGTGTTTTTAACATTTTTACAGATAGTTGCATACATAAGCATTCTATGAATAAGAATAGGAAGTTGTCTATCAGTCAGACCATCGAGGTTCCATTCATAAATCTCAGAACCGCCATAAGAGGTATTAGTCTGATTCCAGTCTCGTTCCTCTATAAGCACATCTTGAGGAGTGGGCCTGGAATAGTAATAAGTTTGCATGCTAGGTTTATGAGCAAACTTAGTATTACCACTATTCTTTTTGGGATAACCCTGAAGTTTATTAAATTCTAAAGAAACATGATTTTTAAAATCAAAGGCATTTTCCATTTAATCTGCAAAACTTTCAGACAAGTCCATTGGCTTTGCACTAAATTCAGAAAACTTTTTATGAGATCCTGGTTTCGTTTATATCAGAGCCTAGGAACTTTCATGGTACATATGAGATTGACGTGAAGTATACGACATAGATATGTTATTTGTCTTCATGGATCTTGGAGAAACGAGTACTAAGAGTAATAGATTGGAAGAAGTAGATATACCTCAAAACCTTGATTTGTTAAAAAAATGGACTATTCCAAAAATTAATATTAAAACCATTTATAATTATGGTTGGTTTGATAAAATCTCTAATAAGCAATTGATTAAAACGACTGAACAATCTTTGGCATTAAATTCGTCAGAACAGACTATTCGTTTGTTGAATAAACGAGATATTGACTTATATAAGCTTCAGTATAATTTCTTGCATATTGGTATGATTCAAATTGCTTTTAAGCCTTTCACCCTTAAAGGGTTACCTGAGACATTTTTAGCTGCTTTACGTGATGCTAGAAATTTAAATTTTAGACAATTTTTGATGAGTTCGATTGAATCTACCGTGGCTTATGGTCCAGTCTACTTTAATACTCAGCCTAATTTACAGTTATCTTTAACTGATGCTAGTATTCTTGATGCTTTAACTTTAAATGTTAAAATGCATGGTTATAATTATGCACCTGGATATGAATTAATTTGCTTATCTTATATAATCTATTTCAAATTACTTTCTACCTTAAACCCGAGATGTAAGTTAAATGATACATCTACTGAAACTATTTTAGTAGAAACTAATTTTGCTAGATCTAAGGTCACTACTAGATGACCTATAAAATGGGAAGAAATTAATTTTCCAACTACTTGAACTTTGGAGTCAGTTATTCCTCCAAACTAGATAGCGGATGCAGTCACTAATTCTGAGTATTCTCATATCACTCAAAATCCTGACGGAAGGATTTGTATGCAGTTTAATGATATCCCTTTTAGTAGACATTCATTTTCGTCTGCTAGAAGATTGCCTGCTATGCATCATATTTCCCCCATTGATCCTGCATATGGCCCGGCTCGTAACCGTGTAGCCTCTTTACATACTCTCCCATCGGTTATATCTGCAGATCAAAATGATATATTTGTTAATAAAATAAAAATTAATCCTTGTCTTAATATTGTTCATGCAAATGATATTGCTTCTGATATTTCTGATAAAGATATTCCTTCTCAGTTCGAAATGGATTTTGATCTTAATAATACTTGATGATGAATGTACATCAAATAGATTTTAACCCAGGTTCTCTAGCACTAAAGTATATTCAGAATGGATTTTTAAGTGATAAATGTAATTAGTTTAAAACTTGGTTTTTTGACACTTATAGTGCCGATGATTTAAATAATATTGCTTAAGAGTTTTATGAAACTTGTGCTTTACATAATCAAATTATGTATTTTGTACCTTGGTTTATAACCACTTATTTACCTTTATTCATCAACATTCTTGAACGATCTTATAAATATGGAACTGGTAATATTATCAAGGTTGTTTACCTGCTTCAGTCATCATTTGTTTTACCTAATAATACTGGTATAACTTTTACTGCCTTTCAAAAAATTGTTGAAGAGGATGTTGTGGCAGTCAGCATCAACGAATAATTTCATTTCTCAACATAATTATTTGAGACTTTATGTTAAAGTTTTGGGTGAATATATTGGTTCTCTTGATAAGAAATTGGATGGATTAACTGCTTTGGTAATTCAAATTAAAAATGATGTAAAGACTTTTAATAAAGCTTCTACCTCAAAAATTAATGCGGAAGCACAGACTATGGCTACTCCTGTGCAGAGGCCTCCTGAGATTTCGGAATTTAAATTCAAATCAATTTATGATTTTGAAGATCTAATTGATAAAAAGTTTTCTGAATTTAGTGCAAAGCCAATGGACTTGTCTAAAAGTTTTGCAGATTAAATGGAAAATGCCTTTGATTTTAAAAATCATGTTTCTTTAGAATTTAATAAACTTCAGGGTTATCCCAAAAAGAATAGTGGTAATACTAAGTTTGCTCATAAGCCTAGCATGCAAACTTATTACTATTCCAGACCCACTCCTCAAGATGTGCTTATAGAGGAACGAGACTGGAATCAAACTAATACCTCTTATAGCGGTTCTGAGATTTATGAATGGAACCTCGATGGTCTGACTGATAGACAACTTCCTATTCTTATTCATAGAATGCTTATGTATGCAACTATCTGTAAAAATGTTAAAAACACCGATAGAAATATTTGTAAAATGATAATTGCAGGTTTTACTGGCCAACTTCGAAGTTGGTGGGATAATCATATGACCCTTGAGCATAAGGCTGCTGTGATTAATGCTACTTCTAGTAGTGATGGTGTTGATAACTTAGGTATGGATAGAGAAGACGTTGTTTAAACCTTAGTGTTAACCATTTTAGAACATTTTAATGGTAGATTTACCAATCATTTTGAGACTGTTCGTACCCTGTTAAACAGTCTACGATGTAGAACCTTGGGAGAATTCAGGTGGTATAAAGAAACCTATATGAGTAGGGTGATGGAGCTACCTGAAAATAAATATGAGCATTGGAAAGCAAAGTTCATAGATGGCCTTCCCCCATTATTTGCAATAAGGGTTAAAAAATTGCTTAGAAATGAGCATGGTGAAATTCCCTACCAAGATTATACTTATGGTCGACTGATAGGCGTTTAAACTCAAGAAGGGATAAATTTGTTCAATGAATTAAAGTTATCCAGACAGCTTAAGATAGATAAGCTTAGGAAAAGATCTCAGCTAAGAGACTGTTGCACCCATTTTGGTTGACTCGGTACTTCAGCTGATAGCAAGAAAACCAAACATAGAGATTCTAGAGGCTCCAATCCCGACAAACCTTATAGGAAAAGAAGGTCTAAACATAGACATAGATCTAAGGAAGAACGGGATGAGAGAAAAGCTTATCGTAAGTCTAATAGATTTACTAAGAATAGGTCTAAGCGGGAACTCGCCAAGATTAAATGTTATAAGTGTGGAAAATTTGGGCATATAGCACCCAATTGCAAGCTTGAAAAGCTGAAAGCCTTAGAGCTTGATGAAGAAGTTCATGATAAGGTTTATAGTTTTTATAGACTTCTGGTTCTGAGTCCGATTATGAATCTGATTTAGGTTCAGAAGAAGAAATTGAGTTGCCTGAATCATCTGATAATAATCAGCGTGATAATATGAATGCTTGCAATACTTGCAATGGTGATACTTGCTTATGTGATACTTTGAAATTCACCAAAGTACAAGAAAAAATTAAATTGATTTCTGAACAAATTGCCATTGATATTTGTGCAGATCATCCCAGTGCTTTCTGGAATCAGAAAAAGCATATTGCCACTCTTCCATATGAAGACAATTTCTCTGAGGATGATATTCCTACTAACTCCCATCCTTGTCAGATGAATTCCGAATTAGTTAAATTCTTTAAAAAAGAAATTGATAATTTGTTACAAAAGGGCTTGATAAAACCTTCAAAATCACCTTGGTCTTGTACTGCATTTTATGTTAACAATGCTGCTGAAAAGGAACAAGGTGTCCCCAGGTTGGTTATAAATTATAAACCTTTGAACAAATATTTGAAGTGGATTAGGCATCCTATTCCAAATAAAAAAGATTTATTATCAAGATTATATGACGCCAATATATTTTCAAAATTCGATTTAGAATCAAGATATTGGCAGATTCAAATATTTAAAGAACATTCTTATAGAATAGCTTTTAATGTTCCATTTGGACAATACGAATGGAATGTTATGCCATTTGGTTTGAAAAACTCTCCTTCTGAATTTCAGAAAATTATGAATGATATTTTCAACCCATATTTGAATTTCATCATTGTTTATATTGATGATATTTTGGTTTACTCAAAGACTCTTTAAATGCATATCAAACATTTGGACATTTTCAAGAAAATTGTTATACAAAATGGTTTGGTGATTTCTAAATCAAAGATGAGTTTATTTCAAACTAATATCAAATTTTTAGGACATCTTATTTTTCAGGGGTAGATTACCCCAATTCAACGATCGATTGAATTTGCTTCAAAGTTTCCTGATATTATTACAGATCGAACTCAATTGCAACGATTTTTGGGAAGTCTGAATGATATATCCCCCTTTTATAAAAATTTATCTTGTGATTTGGCCCCCTTATATGATAGGCTAAAAAAGGATCATAAATCACCATGGACTGATAGTCACACCAATTTGGTAAAGAATATTAAACTTCATGTTCAATCTTTGCTTTGTCTAACCCTTGCCAACCCAGCATGGCAGAAGATTATTGAGACAGATGCGTCTAACATTGGTTATGGTGGAATATTGAAAAAAAAAACCAATCTCCATGACAAAAATGAATATTTAATTCGATTTCATTCCGAAAAATGAAGCGATGCTCAGAAGAAATATGCTATGGTGGCTCATGAAATGTTAATCATCGTCAAATGCGTATTAAAATTTCAGGATGATTTATATAATCAAAAGTTTTTAATAAAAACCCGATGCACAATCTGTGAAATATATGTTTGATAAAGATTTTAAACATGATGTATCAAAATTAATTTTTGCTAGATGGCAGGCCTTTTGATTTTGAAATCCATTATAAAAAGGGGAGTGATAACTCTCTTCCAGATTTCTTATCTAGAGAATACCTATCTTCACAATGAGTTTTCTGTCTCCTTTCTTTACTGATAAAACTTTAGTTACTATCTTAAAGGTGGTTCCTCTCAACCGAGACGTACATGAAATTATTCTGTGGAAAATCATAGATCATATGGTGATAGACATCTTCTCTATTCATAATATCGAAGAGATCATCAATTTTGACGATTATTATCGTAATTACTATGATTTATATTATGAGGTATTCGAATAAAACAAAATGTTTTGTTTATAGGATGGACCCTCCTTGGGTAACCAAGGTCAGAGGAAAAGGCGGTTATACCAAAGGAAGGGGAAGATCATCCCCGGGATCATCAGGATCGTCATACAGATCCTCCTCATCTAGCTCCCCAATTATACAAAGAGGTGGGATGAGCTTGGTGAATCTATTAGAATTGTCTCATAATAAGACCGGGTCTTGTAAATACCTCTCAAAAGGAGGCTTCTTCTATACATCTGGAAGATATTCCAGAAAATAATCCATTATATGCACAATTACAGGCGTATCTATCTCAGAAGCAATTATATTATATTATATTATATTATATATCTTCCCACTACCCCAATCCACCTTCACTCCCATATACCCACTCCCTCACCCCACAACCTCACCACCACTCCCTCAAACCACCACTACAATATATATATGCACACATGCACATCACAAAAAAATATTTTGCACACTCTTATAAACTACAACACTACAGGAAACATAAGAAGAAGATAGAAAAGAAAACGTACCAAAAAAACAACCAAAAACAACTTTCTGAAGAAAAAAAGAGAAAAAAATCAGAAAAACACACACACGGAAAAAGAAAAGGAAATCAGCAAAGAAAAAAGCAATACCAAAAAACAACACACATCCACACCAAAAAAAAAGATTTGTGAGCCTTCTAATCAAGCTTCAATCAAGATTTTGCGGTTCTTAATTTCTTCATTTATGGTTCAACTTTACCTTATCTCTTTAATTTATTTATGGAATTTGATGTAATTTTATGGCAGGTTATCCTATTTTTTATTCATAATTTGATTGAAATGAACAATTTGTTAGTTATTATATCTCTGTTTAATGAGTGAAGGTAGCTTTAACAATGATTACTTTTTATTTTATTTATTTATATTCGCTAGTTATGACCTCTTAAAATTGAACAGGTCATGGCATTGTTCTTATCTTGATTTAGATAATAATGATAAGGTAGGTATAGTTAGGCTAAAATAAATTAATAAATAATTTTTTATTTATTTATTTTATCAAACAAAAAATGATATTTATTTTTAACAATTCGTTATTTTTTTGTTTGATCAGAAAGTGTATACTTAATTTTGACGTTAACTTTAAGAGTTAATAAAAATAAAAGAATATAAAATAATTCAAAATTATATATTGTATCCTAGAAGTTTAGATTTTTTTTATTTTATTTAATACTTTCTTATAACATTAAATGGGGTTTAGGCATGTTAAAAAGAAAATGATTTCAAATAAGAATGTGGTTACCCATCTTTTTTTAAACACACAAAGGAAATTCAAGGATGTGGTGACACATCTTGGAAAAATTATTTTAAAATATTTTATTTAATTAAAATCAAGATATGAAACATAGAATATTAGGCAACACACTTGAGAGAATGAAGCAGTTATGCTTCAAAGCTATTAAATATTAAAACAAAGAGTGCGATTATGCTTTTAGGTTGAGACCAAATAAAAGTTCAACAATAAAAATGCGAATAAGTCATGGCCTGAAAATAATATATCCAAAAATATTTTAAGTCAAGTATAATTAATAAAAGCGACCGCGCTAGAACCACGAGACTCGAGGGATGCCTAATACCTTCCCTCGGTCAACAGAATTCCTTACTCGAATTTTTAGTTTGTAGACCATATAAAGAGCCATTTCCTTTTGATTGAGGATTAAACAAAAAGGTGACTTGGAATACCATAACTCAATTCCAAGTGGTGACTTTGAAAAATAAAATATAATCTGTAATCAATACCGTCACTTAAATTGGAAAAAATCTTCCACCGTGCGCAAAAAGGGGTGTGACATCTCTGACGATTCTGCTGGAGAATAACAAGAATTCGAGCTTTGTTATATTGACTTTTACTAGATTTTATTACTTATTTTGGATATATTGCATATCATAGCCTAATGTGCTACTTGCTGCTCATTTATTGCTTTTTATACTGTTGAACTATACTAAATTGTTTTCTCTCGCACATACCTTATGAGTCTTTGAATACACTTAACACACGTTCACAGGAATGCAGTTATGCATCCTACTTTTCCTCGAGAAAAAGTTGGAGTGTCTTGACACCTAGTAAAGGATATTTAGTCACATATGTTAGGCGGAGTTGGACCAACAATGAACTTGGAATAGCATTGATACTGATAAGTTGCCCCTCCCTGGCTCGAGTTGTCCATTCGGGTAAGCCAGTCTAGACACCTATCTTCTTCAGGGTTAAACCTAGTGAAACTGAAACATAGATGTGGCAACTCCTAGTAGGCTCCACTTATTTGCATTATTATTTGTAATTGACTTAGTGACTCAACATAGGATCGAATCTGTCTAGGATGTGTATCCCTCTATTATTTGATTACTTAGATAGTTACATGTGTTAATTATCAAAAAATGCATTTATTTAGAAGGTCGTTGATTTGTCAATTGTAGGATGATTAGTGAAATGAACAAAATAGTTTAACTTTCAAATTTTGTATAAAGATAGGGAGAAAACACCAAAAATATTTCTACTTTTACAAGTTATTATACATTTCCTAAAAATGAAATAAAAAGATTTTTCACAACTTAACCAAAATTGCAAATATAATGCATTTGTCAAGTCATGCTTCAATATTTTAAAGTTTTTTTAACTGTCCAAACTGAACGAACTACGCACACCTGATTCTCACCCTAATGAGATACGTAGGCAACCCTATTTGGGTTCGGTGATCTTTACTCAAAAATTTCAAAAAAAAAGACGTTATTCCTTATTAAAAATGTCAAAAAAAATGAAAAAAATAATAATTAATCTTTGTTCAAGAAAAAAAAAATTATTTCTTATAACATAAAAAAAAACAAAGTTTGTTTATGATTCCTGAACTACATTTGACCTGATTCTTGCTTTGACAAGATACGTAGGCAACCTTATTTTGAGGTTCGGTCCAACAAAAAAAAATTAAGAAAGCCCTCATAACAACAATTGGGGCAAAAAAAGTGTTATTTATTATTATTATTCAATTTAGAATAAAAATGTTTCTCTTATTTTAAAATCTAAAAAAAAAAAGAGATAAAAAAATGTTTCTTTAAAAAGTTTTTTTAGAAAAATAATTAAAAAATATTCTTGACTTGGTTGGTATCAAAATATTTAAGAGTATGCATAATGAAAAGGAAAAGTGTTAAACAATTTGGCAAGACAGACCAACTTTATTGTGAACTATCGACTTCTTTTGGTATCTCTTGATATCTTTATGTAATACTTGAGAAACCCTTTTGCTTAAAGTTAAGGCTAAAACAAATTCGAACTCATGTTTCATGTGTATTGTATTGTGAGCTTTAGATATAAAATTCAATGACATGACTTTGTTGATCTAGAACTTGGTCCAAATGTTGGTTGGAACGTAATTTTGAGCAACATTTAACTTGGGAAAGGATTATAGGCTTTCTTTGATCCGATTGTGCCTTTCAAGCCTACCGAATGACATATTATCCATAGAACTCCCATTTCGAGCTTGAAACATTTTCATTTGAATAACCATATTTTAGCGTATATCTTTTTGAGTGCATAAATGCACTATTCCTTGATTTCACCTCCTTGAGCGCACTATCAATTATCTACACATTACCAAAGATCTAAGTTGGGTAACAAAGTGAAAAATGTCAAATATGTGAAAGTAAAAAAAAGTGACAAAGAAAAGTTAGAATGAAAAAATGAAAAAAAACCTCCAACGAAAAGGAGAGAAAATGGAAAAAAAAGAAGAAAATAAATGAGGAGAAACTTTCGAGAAAATAAATGTCGAATTCAAAAATGAAAAAATATTGAGAGCATTGTTCAAATTCTAAGGATAAAATAGTCACTTTATCCCAAATGAATATCCTATATTTCCCTAAGACTACATTACAAGTCAATGACAAGTCCTATTTGTTCTCATTTTTTGTATTCTCACATTAGTGGATACTTACATGAGGGCCAAGCATATGGTATCTCAATCTCATGCATTGAACATCTTTTCGAGTGTAAGTGACTTTCAAAATGTCCTACAATCTAAATTATTCTATAGTGCGTGAAAAGGGACTTTATTTGTGGTAAGGGCACTTGAAACATGAGGATATGAATAATTCTAGTCTCTTAATTTATGTAAGATAAACTGATCTTGTTTAATACTTGAGAATGTTTGAGATACCATTTGAAACTATAGGAATTACTCAAAGTTGACCTCAAATTTGTCTGAAAGTAGTTGAAGGTGATTCATATTCATAATATTAATTGTTGGTACCAACCAAAGTCAAAACATAGACAACGATGAACTGATTTGTTTCTCAAAAGATGTCTTTTGTAGGAAAAATAATTTTTGATTTTTATGAACTACGTTTGACCTGATTCTTGCTATACAAGATACGTAGGAAGTCTTACAATAGGGCTCGATCTCACAAAATAAAATTTTGTATCCTTGAACGAACGAAATTGGATTATTTCTTTCAAAAAATGATAAATTAAAAAGAGTTTCAAAGTTCCTCAATTTAAAAATTGGGACATATTTTTATTTGTTAAAAAAAATCACTATCATTACTAGGGAACAAACACCCTAGTTTCATTTTGACATTAGGGAGCAAACACTCTAGAGGAACCATCTTTCATTTCTAGGGAACAAACACCCTTGTTGCATTTTGACCTTATGGAGCAAACACATTAGAAGCACCATCTTTCATTTCTAGGGAACAAACACCCTTGTTGCATTTTGACCTTAGATAACAAACACCCTATAGGAATTTTAGGGAGCAAATACCCTATCATCTTTCATTTCTAGGGAATAAACACCCTAATTGCATCTGTGTCTTGCATTTTTCTTTTGATATAAGTATTTCTCATTTATGCTAATAGCTTAAATAATATTTTTCTGATGCAAACTGGGAAAAAAAATAATGTTGTGGTGATTCTCTTTGATGATTCTGTTAAGCGAGATCTTTCTATGTAATATGATTAGTGTAGCAGGACCCTTCTGAATAATGGAACGTAGTATAGCAAGGACTCTCTTGAATAATGGGACGTAGTATAGTAAGGATCCTCCTGTATAATGGGACATAGTATAGGAAGGACTCTCCTGAATAATGGGATGCAGTATAGCAAGGACCCTCCTGAATAATGGGACGTAGTATAGCAAGGACTCTCCTGAATAATGGGACGTAGTATAGCAAGGACCATCCTGGATAATGAGACGTAGTATAGCAAGGACCCTCCTACATAATGTGATTTAGTTTAGCAGGGTCCACCTACATAATGGGGTTAGCAGGACCCTCCTACATAATGAGATTTAGTTATTTTCTCCTAGGATAAACACTTCATAATATGATATTGTTATTTTTTATTTTCTCCTAGGATAAACACTTCCTAGTCTGAGACAATTATTTTTATTTTCTCTTGAGATAAAAATTTCCTAGTCTGTGACGTTATGTTTTATTTTTTTCCTAGGATAAACACTTCCTAGTCTAAGACAGTTATTTTTTTTCTCCTAGGATAAACACTTCCTAGTATGATACCGTTATTTTTAATTTTCTCGTAGGATAAACACTTCCTAGTCTAAGACCTTTATTTTTATTTTTCTCCTAGGATAAACACTTCCTAGTCTGAGACAGTTATTTTTTATTTTTCTCCTAGGATAAACACTTCCTAGTCGAAGACCTTTATTTTTAATTTTCTCCTCGGATAAACACTTCCTAGTCTGAGACCGTTATTTTTTATTTTCTCCTAGGATAAACACTTCCTATTCTGAGACCTATATTTTATTTTTCTCCTAGGATAAACACTTCCTAGTGTGAGACAATTATTTTTATTTTCTCCTAGGATAAACAATTCCTAGTCTGAGATGTTATTATTTATTTTCTCCTGGGATAAATAGTTCCTAGTCTGAGACCTATATTCTTTATTTTCTCCTAGGATGAACACTCTCTAGTCTAAGAAAGTTATTTTTATTTTCTCCTGGGATAAACACTTCCTAGTCTGAGATGTTATGTTTTATTTTCTCCTAGGATAAACACTTCCTAGTGTGAGAGAGTTATTTTTTTCTTCCATGATAAACACTTCCTAGTCTGAGACTATTATTTTTTATTTTCTCCAAGGATAAATCCTTCCTAGTGTAAGACCTTTATTTTTATTTTTCTCCAAGGATAAACACTTCATAGTCGTAGATCGTTATTTTTTATTTTTCTCCTAGGATAAACACTTCCTAGTCTAAGACCTTTATTTTTATTTTTCTCCTAGGATAAACACTTTCTAATCTGAGACCATTGTTTTTTATTTTCTCCTAGGATAAACACTTCCTAGTCTGAGACCTTTATTTTTATTTTTCTCCTAGGATAAACACTTCCTAGTCTGAGACGTTATTTTTTTATTTTCTCCTAAGATAAACACTTCCTAGTCTGAGTTTATTTTTAAAAATAAATCACATTTGCTAATAACTCACAAAAAAATTTCAGTAAAAACTAGGGCAAAATTTTTGTTTATTTTTTTTGTTTGTGATGGTTTTCAAGTTTCTTCAAGCGATACATGGATTTGAAATTCAAGAACGAAGTTTCAACTCTTTTCAGAATGATCAATCTCCATGAAAGCCAGAATCAACTTCTGCAATGCATGTAGCAGTCTAACTTCCTGGCATCTATTTTTATTCAGCTACTGATCAACAAAACAAGCAGGCCTTCAAGAACATTTTCAAATAGTCATTTTGAAGAGTGCCAAAAACTCACTCTAAGTGGCAAGTTAAGCATCGAATCCATTCAAGATCAAGATATTCACCAAAATCAAGGTGATATCTCAAATTCAAGACTAAAGTGAAAACTCAAGAGAAGCTGCATAGATAGGTGCTTGTACTTTTATTTTCCTTTTGACTATTAGATATTTATTTTATTTTATTTTTTATGTAAGGGTAAGAGCCGCCATCTGGAGCCTCGATGGGACCTCACTTAACTTCCAACTCATCACCTCATCTCCTTGAATATACGTGACTTGATTCCCTTATAACCCAGGATATGTAGGATGTCCAAAACCAAGACTCTGTCGCACAAATTTTTCCTTCAAATACAAGTCCGGTCAAAATATGTTATCTACTTCTTTGTCTGAATACTCTTTGTGTTTCCAGTCAAAGAGGGGTAAACTGTAGACACGTCATTTTTTATCGAACTTAAGTTTTACACCATTTTTAGAGCTTAAATATTTTATAAAAATCTAAATTAAATATTTTGACTTTTACCTTATTTTATTAACTTTATTTTAAAAGATTTGAAAATTTCAAAAAAGAAATGTTTTAGTTTAATAAATAAGCTAGTATTTCTTATTTATAATTTATTATTAGCTACTCAATTTTTTGTAAGTTTAAAAATATTATATTATATTATAATATATTAATTATTAAAATAATAATAATAATAACTTAACACTCCCTCACATCTTCCCACTACCCCAATCTACCTTCACTCCCATATACTCATTCCCTCACCCCCACAACCCCACAACCTCACCACCACTCCCTCACACCACCACTACAATTAGGGGTGTCAAATGGGCGGGTTGGGTTGAAATTGGAGATATTAAAATGGGTTGAAATAGAAATCGGATTGGGTCTTGACCTGCCCAAATTTACTTTGAGCTCAAATAGGTTGGCTTCAAATGGGCTAAAAACAGGTTGGGTCATGACCCGCCCAATTTGATCCGATTAATCTCAATAATTTTAACATAGTGATATTTAACTTTTATAATTACAATTCGAATTTAAGCTCAAGATTATTTTTTAAAAAAGTAACAAATTGATAGATAAAATCCTAAAAGATGTTAAATAGAAAATAAATCATACCTTTAATATAGGAACATATCTTAGTAAAGAGTTTTAAAACGGGTTGAAATTGGAGATTGATTTGGGCTCAATTGATGATTCCCTTAAAATGGGTTAGGCTTGAATGGGTTGAGATTGAACCCAATTCAAATTATCTTGAACCCAACCCTTAAAATTTTGGGCAAGTTGGGTGGGTTATCTATGTTTGGGTTCATTTTTGACACCCCTAACTACAATACATATATGCCCACACGCACATCACAAAAAAACATTATGCACACTCCTATAAACTACAACACTACAACAAACATAAGAAGAAGATAAAAAAAAACGTACCAAAAAAAACAACCAAAAACAACCTTCTGAACAAAAAAAGAAGAGAAAAAAATCAGAAAAACACACAGACGGAAAAAGAAAAGGAAATCAACAAAGAAAAAAGCAATACCAAAAAACAATACACATCCACACCAAAAAAAAAAAGATTTTTGAGTGTTCTAATCGAGATTCCTTCAAGATTTTGCAGTTCTTATTTGTTCATTTAAGGTGCAACTTTACCTTATCTCTTTGATTTATTTATGAAATTTGATGTAATTTTATGGCACGTTGTCCTATTTTTTTATTTCATAATTTGATTAAAATGAACAATTTGTTAGTTATTATATCTCTATTTAATGAATGAAGGTAGCTTTAACAATGATTACTTTTTATTTTATTTATTTCTATTCGCTAGTTGTAACCTCTTAAAATTGAACAGGTCATGACATTGTTCGTATCTTGATTTAGATAATAATGATAAAGTAGGTATAGTTAGGCTAAAATAAAGTAATAAATAAATTATTATTATTTTATTTTATCAAACAAAAAATGAGATGTATTTCTAACAATTCGGTATTGTTTTGTTTGATTAGAAAGTGTATACTTAATTTTGACGTTAACTTTAAGAGTTAATAAAAATAAAAGAATACAAAATAATCCAAAATTATATATTGTATCCTAGAAGTTTAGATTTATTTGATTTTATTTAATATTTTCTGATAACATTAGATGGAGTTTAGGAATGTTAAAAAGAAAATGATTTCAAAGAAGAATGTGGTTACATATCTTTTTTTGAAACACTCAAAGGAAATTCAAGGATGGTTGAGACCAAATAAAAGTTCAACAATAAAAATGTGAATAAGTCATGGCCTGAAAATAATATATCCAAAAATATTTTAAGTCAAGTATAAGTCAATAAAAGCGACCGTGCTAGAACCACGGGACTCGAGGGATGCCTAATACCTTTCCCTCAGTCAACAAAATTTCTTACCCGAATTTCTAGTTCACAGACCATATAAAGAGTCATTTCCTTTTGACTGAGGATTAAACAAAAATGTGACTTAGAACACCGTTACTCAATTCCAAGTGGCGACTCTGAAATATAAAAGAATAATCTCTAATCAATACCGTCACTTAAGTTGGAAAAACCCTTCCGTCGTGCACAAAAAGGGATGTGACAGCAACAATCACAATCACAGTATACATTCTCACAATCATACAATTAAGAGGTGATGCATGGCATATAGTTATTCTTTCATACTCATTTACGATGTGTGTGATCAATAGTGCAACATTCGCATACATACATGCAATATAATGAAGCAAGTACAAACATATATCACACAACATGAAATCACAACCATCACCTACCTCGAACAAATCTTGAATCCCCTAAGAAACTTGATTCTTCCCTTTCCGGATTCTTTCCGCTTGTTCTTAGTCTACAAACGATCATAATAATGAGAGAATTAATAAACAAGACCTAAATACCCGGATTATAATCAAAATCATCAACTCCAAGCCAAACCCTTGATCCCCATACCAGTTTAGGGTTTCTTCCACCATAAATCTCATATCAAAACCCTCCCCCATCGATAAGTACCCAAGAAACTAAGTTCTACGAATCGAAAAATGGATTCGGGGAGTGAAAACATTACCTTTAGCCTCAAGAATGGTGAAAAGCTGTCAAGAAAACACTTGGGTTCGTTCCTTAGTTCTCAAAGTTGAAACTTGCAGAATAATGACATTTTTGGGGTTTATTTCCAACTTAAATCGCGTTTGCCCCGCCACAGCGGTCCTTACCCCGCTATAGCGGCCCCGCCCCGTCGTCACTAATCCCACTTTGGCGACTTGCGCGGAGACAAAACATCGGGAATTGAGTTCCAAACCCCCATTTCACAACACACATTCATCCCATGATACTCAGAAATTACCCGTTCGCGTTAAGATCAGTTTGGGGAGTTCTACTCGCCCGAATTAGATTCTGTAAAGTAATACGGGTTCCTTAACATCTTAGTTATCTAATCATATGCTCAAATTCATAATTTGATCCCTAGACCTCACTGACTCCGATTTCATCAAATTCTGGACTAGGTTGGGAAATTTCAAGATACTACCAAAATGTTTTTCGGTTCAAAATTTATCCCCGTTGGCTTTATTATAACGACGGAAATCGGTCATTACAATAGATACCAATTTACCCATCACTCGTCCCTGAGTGATAAACTAGGAAAACAAGCTAAAGCAAGAGTGGAGTAGTACCTGAATCAACGAACAACTGGGGATACTTGTCTCGTATGTCCTTCTCAGTTTCCCAAGTAGCTTCCTCAACTAGACGATACTTCCATTGAACTTTCATGGACTTAATCTCTTTGGTCCTCAGCTTCCGGACATCACGATCAAGAATTGCAATCGGTTCTTCCTCAAACTGAAGATATTTGTCTAACACAACTGAGTCCCATTTTATGATGTAATCCCCATCGCCATGATATATATTCAACATGGACACATGAAATAACAAATGAACTCCCGATAAGTTAGGAGGTAAGGCCAACCTATGCACCACTGGCTCTACACAGTCAAGAACCTCAAATGGCCCAATGTATCGGGGACTAAGCGTGCCCTTCTTGCCGAATCTCATCACCCCTTTCATGGGTGATACCTTAAGAAGAACCTTCTCACTAGTCTGAAATGCCATGTCTCTTACCTTATGGTCTGCATACTTCTTCAGTCTACTTTGGGTTGCTAAAAGCCTAGCTTGAATACTCCTCACTTTATCTTGAGCATTATTCACTAAATCGACCCCCAAAGGTTTCACATCTCCAACCTCAAACCATCCTATGGGTGATCTACACCCTCTCCCATAAAGTGCTTCAAATGGTGCCATATCAATATTGGAGTGGTAATTACTATTGTAGGAGAACTCACACAACGGTAGGAACTTATCCCAATGCCCTCCAAAATCAATCACTCATGCCCTCAACATGTCTTCTAACACTTGAATA